>NW_022261708.1:6906-19964 GCF_009602425.1 Actinia tenebrosa | reverse complement strand
TGAGATGATGATGATAATGATAATGATAATATAATGATAATGATAATGAGATGATGATAATGAGATGATGATGATGATGATAATGATAATGATAATAATAATGTTGGTGTTGGTTGTTATGACACGATGATGATGGTGATGATGGCATGTTGTTGGTGTTGGTTATTATGACACGATGATGATGGTGATGATGGTATGGTGTTGGTGTTGGTTGTTATGACACGATGATGATGGTGATGATGGCATGGTGTTGGTGTTGGTTGTGAACATTAATGAAAAATTTGATGATTAAGAGGCACATTGACACGTAACTTTGTACGGCAAGAACTCTACCTCACTATTATTTATTGATTGCTATATGTTTTATAATTAGGCTCTTCTGGCCCTTCAATTCCCAACCATGTATCTCCAGAACCATCATGCTGTGAACGCTGCCAGGCATCATTCTTTGGAAGTCTCCTCTTTTCTCCTTTTTACAAAAACGAAATATCCACTCTGAGTCTCGTCCATTTTATTTTTACCCTTGCAATTGGAATTTCGCTCTCAATCGCAGCTGAAATAGATGAGGTAAAGCACATCACCAAATCAAATCTGTATGTCTTTCTCATCGTCTACATGGGGATCTCCATTGTTTGGATAATTGGAGCATTTTGTTGTGGAAACAAGTCTGGTTGTTGCTTAGCTGAGAGACAACATGACGACCACATTCCTGGATATCTGATCATTGGGGTAACATTTCTCTGCATTGGAAGTTCCTTCATTACTGCTGTGGAATTCCTGCCGTTTGTATTCAGCATGACTTGTAACTTCACCAACATCACGAGTAAAGGAGATGTGGAAAGCGAGCTAAAGAGTGAAGCCATCTTTTCTTTTACGAAATTCATATTCTTGATCCTTCAACTTTACTTCTTTTGTCGTTTCTCCAGCAAGACCTTCTTTGATTCCTGCAKCATGAAGATATTCCTAATGCACATCATTGCTGTCAACCTATGCACTTGGTTTTATATAATAGTTGACGAGTCTGTAGACCACACATCGAAGCCACCAAAGTACCCAACTGACAGATGTCCTCCATTCAAGGCCATTGAGGGCATTAGAAAAGCAATAGATGGCTATTTGTATCCTTTTAGCATTGAATATTCGGTGATGTCATCGGTTCTTCTTTTTCTCCTGTGGTTTCGCCTCAAGCCTCGTGAACATCAGCAGAGCGTCCACCCATCAGCAGAAACCACACAAAGCACAAACGAGTCTCATCTGCAAAACACACGATGGCAGCAAATCAAAATTTTCTTATTCGACAAATGCTGCAAGGAAGGCATACCGCAAGGGGAAGAAAAACCTGTTTCATTTTGGCGATCTGCAATCTGTGGTTATATATTCGGAGTCGTCGTGCTGATTTTCATCTTGGTAATCGTGACAGTGTTGGCAGTTGTATTCAAAGTCGACCAAAAAGACGCAGTCTATGTTTTTCAAGGCTCAAAAATCGCAATTCATTCACTGATGTCATTTATCTGCCTGTTTGGATTGAAATACCTCAGGGAGCACGAACCAGGAGCCCAGACCTCTCACACCATCGTCGACACTGCGCTGATTATGATTGGGGTCAGCGGCTGTTACTTAATGGTAGGTTTCCATATCACTGCAACCGGCAGTGTCTATCCATCGCCGTGTACCGACAATGAAACTTATCCTGCCACTCAACTGAGCTGTAAGTTCCTCCGGGTATCCCTCGCAGATTATGTTTGCGCACTTATCCAGTTCACCCTACAGGCATTTTTCATTGTCAGAGCTTTGAGAAGGTGTTCCCTAGTCTGGCCTTCAAAAGGTAAAATCTCCTCGGCACTGGTTGTGCGTAGGTGTTCGGCTTTTTTAAGTATCGCTAATATTGGTATGTGGGTMATGGATACGTTCCAGTTAAAAAATATTAGTATAGCTGAGGTCCCAGAAATACTTGCCTACACCAAAAAAACATGGTTGATTCTGTCGCATGTTGCATTCCCCCTGTGCATATTTTTTCGGCTCCATTCTGTTTTTTGCTGCTTTGAGATAGTCATCAATCGATTTGTCGTCGTTTTGTCGGAAGATAAAACAACTACTGTCGAAAGTGTGTCCAGTGAAGACGGCGAAGTTTATGAAGATGCATTGGGTATTAATTCCTAAAGATATTTGTCCAGATATACTGCGTAATACTGAGTTAGGTACTACGCGACCACTAACACGTAAGCTACTAATCTTTTTGTATAGGAATAATTGTATAAACTGATGATGTTAGTAATGGTTATTTTTTAGTATTTAATTGTGTCTGTTTTTGTCTTGTGTTTACAGTATTTGACTTAATAAAGGGTTTTGGTAAGGTTAAATTAGGTTGATTCTTTTTCTGTTCTATGCACGCAAGTTCATTGGAAGTGAAAAGGCAGGCAAGTGGGCAGACAGGCAGGCATAGGGGAAAGTTCATTTAATATGTTGGGGGGGAGGGGGTGGGAAATAAAAAAATTTGGGGGGGCTACCGAGTGTTTGGGACCTTAGGGGGGGGGAGCTCTAAAAAATTTTCATGCTCACAAGGGGGTGCTCTCAATTTGAATTTGCAAATGTTCATGTGTTGTTTGGGGTTCTTCGAAGATTAAGTTTTAAAAAATAAGGTTTTTGGGGAGAAACCCTCATGCCCCCGCCCCCTTGGCATATTAATCAACCTTTCCCTAGGCACAAATTACTTTAACTGATATTTTTGAAAATCTTTTGAGCTAAAAAAAGCAATCGAAGACAACCATTGCACTTTTAATATTTTTGATATTTTAAATATTTTTGAGAAAGTTGTGAGCCCAAAAACAACTACTTTAAAAAAGCAACCATGTCACATTTCTCAATCCTCATTGGTCGAAAGGTTTGATTGACAGCTGAATTTGGTATATAAATGAGTTACGCACGACGTCTTTCCTCATTGATTCCTGCAAAGGTGCGCGGTCGGATTGGTAAGTTCAGTTCATTTTTCATCTTAAACTAAAAGCTAATATTCCTCTTTCTCTTTATTTCTCGTCTTCTTTATCTTCAAAATTTACACTCGGTATATTTGAGAGGTTGGTCAAAAACTTTTCAAAACGTTTGGAATTAAGCTTAGTAATCTTATTTTGGTGTGTCGACAACCAAACTCAACATAATCAAACTGCGTGGAGTTCGATAATTTAGACCATGAGGTGGTTTTGCTACTATTTCTCCGTACTTTGAGCATCCTACAATAAAATACAGCGCTTTTTCTACTAGCTTCAATTCAGCATTTTGTTTTTAATTGAAAACAAACTATATTTCCCTAGCAATTTAAAACTTTTCATTCAGAGAGAAACGGTTTGTAAACTTGCTTTGGAAGCCTTTCGCGAGAACTCCTTGTTTTAAAGTTTTTAACTATTCTCCGCTATTTTAACCTTCACAGACTAGAACCTGAAGTTTTTTCGATTACTCTTCATTCAGCTTTGTTTAAACTTCTTAATTACTCACCATTCTGAATGGATATTTTCCGGCACTTCAATGTGGCAGTTTTGTGCTGCTCTGGTAGCGAATGTGAACCTCACAGGCAGCCCAAGCAATGTTTTTGTCAAACTGTAAAGTTTGGAGATTGCCCATCACAGGGAGCCCAATTTTGATAAAAGTGAAATCAGAGGGGAAAAAACGACTTTAGTTTTTATTTTTTATTTTTTTTATTCGAGTTAAAGCAGGAAGGTGTGAGGGACACACCTCCATGGTTCAAGATAATGTCCTAAGTTATCGTAATACGAAGGAGTAAAATATTTCATGTCGTTGATATTTTACAATTATTATTTAACCGAAAGCGAAGTGAATATCGGGGAATATTTACTGAGTTTTCTAGCGGCAAGTAATATTTCACCATAAATCACCGAGCCTGATTTTGTCCCCTAAAACAGCACCAAAATGCACTGTAATACCATCTTCGCCACCCAGTTTTTTCCTCATAAACCTCATCGGAATGGCTAATATCAGTAATCTAAGTGAAATATCAGATTTGTTGGTCATAGCTAGTTCATAGCAAGGGGTTAATCTCTTTAATACATCGATGATTTAGAAAGGACAAGAAAACTCTAAGTAGTGTGCATGCGCGTTTAACGGTGATCCGGGGCACGTTATTTACTGGTAAAAACTTTTGTTTTTTCTAACATCARTGTCGCCCTACCTAATAGCAATGATCCTCTTACGTCCGTCTTAGCTGGTTTTTAGTTGTCCTATTTTGTCTACAGCGCCATTGAACTACTATATAGATATATTATATTATTTTTATTATATTTTGGAAATCTCCTACTGGGGGTCTTAATTAGCACCGAAGACCTCTTTTGATAGCGGCTTCGGCCTAATCTTTCCTATTTCAGACCACATGTCATTCTCTTGAGAATAAGATTCTTTGTTTGCATGAGTTGTATCCTCGTCTTCTCATGTGCAACCGTTAAACAAAGAAATAATACTCGAGGAAATGACACGTGGTTTGTTATGGGAAAACAGTACGCCCAAGCCTAAGAGGTACAAGGAACATAAAGGACACTCCATCGTATTCCAGTAATTCATTCATTAACTGTCTTTCTAAAGACTCAGCACAATTCACCCGGACGGTAGCACTCAACACACTCATTTCAAAACGATCCTGGGGTTCAAAGCATTCACTTTATATATTATTAGAATTTTTTCTGGAATGGCATTCAAGTGCCCCATATAGACGYAAAAAGAGAAACAAGAGCCGACTGTAATCGTCTAGAAGTCTGGAAGTTTTTGGAAACGGTCCTGTCTCAGCCATGACGTCCTAGTGAAATGTTAATCAATTTTTCATGCTTTTTCTTGATGTAATGGTTTTGAAGAGAAAAAATCGAATGGAATTTAATTATGTTTGTTGTGGTAGTGCATGGTGGTATTTATAGTGCCGCGTAGTGGTAGTGTTGGGTGATGGTAGTGTTGGGTGGTGGTGCTGGTGCTGGTGCTGGTGCTGGTCGCGATGATGTGATTGGGGGCGACGCGGGATAGGAGTTATAAAAGCAATTCAGAAAAGTGAACCATGGATTTATGAAGTGTTCCGAAGCTTTTGGCCAAACTCCAACAACTTCATAAAGAGTCCCATTTAGTCTGGCACGCGAGCCATTATTAGCATACGTACACTGGTCATGGGGCCATTTTYAAGAATCTTGTATAGCGACGAAATGGTCCTCGTATCGACGTGTTATTCAAAGTTTGTAATCCTATTACATGTGAATTGTATTCGAACCATTGTTTCTGGCTGATGAATTATTGGACTCTCGATGGAAAACATTCCTCAAGGATTTTGTAGTCGTATTCAGTTTAGGTAAGTAATTTCGAATAGAAAAAATACTTTATCTTAAAAAAGTTTTTGACCTTTTAGCCACGAGATTTTGGCTCTCCCGAACTCACATGACAGGTTTTTCTGTTTTGGTTTTACAAAAATTAATATTATATTTTTAAAATAAGACTAATGAACAATACCCAAGCTCCATTACAGTCTCGTTTTACACTTTTTAGAGAGTCAAGAGAGTTTTCCTACCCCTTAAAACACGAACAGCTTATTTTAGGAATTTGCTAAAAAGTGGTTGTATGTTGAATTGTAAGGGAGGTGTATACGTAGATATTCATCAGCCAATCAGAAGTGTTGGCTTTTGAATACGTAACTCAAAGTGTACATACTTTCCAACTACAGGGAGGAAGGATACTGTGTGTTTAAACTCTCTTCTTTTCTGGCCTTACTTCATACCTCTAGTTTTCAAAATGGTAAGTCATTTTCAGTTCGTTTTCATAACGAATCTTTATTTCTTGCTGTTTACTGAGGACTTAAAATTTTTGGCTCAAATCAAACGCTTTTCTCGAACACAGAAGATAAACAGAAGCTACCTAATGTTTGCCATTTGTGTTGTCGGAAGCCAATGCCCAAATAAATGTTTCATTATCAAATGCTGTTCGGATCTATTTGTAATCTAACACATATCCAGTGATTTCATACATAAATTCTCAAGGAAATTAAAGCTTATTTTTCAGTGTTAATCCAAGCAGAATTCTAAATGAATTTATAATGTCAATTAGCCATGGGAACATAGTTTACAATTTCATTATAATTATCATTTTGATTCGTACATTTAAACTGATTTTCCTATACATTCTTACGGAGTACAAAAGGTTGTAATTTCCCGCTGGAAACTCCGTTTAACCTTAACACTTGGCACATTTCTTAGGGCTTTTTAAGAAATAACTAAGTAAGAAAGCCATTTTTAAAAATTCAAAGCTGCGAAGAATTCACATATTGTTCTTAGGATTTGTTTATTCGTTGTTATTCATTAAACTTCTGTTATTCTTTTGTTTTTTAAAAAGAATATGAGCAATTTTCGGTTCCAAATATTTTACTGAACATGACTGTTAACTCGGATATATGTTTAGCTGGATGTATCAAGATATCGTTTTCATATTGCTGAGTTATAACACGATAATCGTTTCGTCGCTGTACAGTAATTATTCAAAGTTACCACCTCGTTGACCTTTTGCTTCTTTGAGAAGCTTGAAATCAAGGAATGGAA
Organism: Actinia tenebrosa; assembly: GCF_009602425.1. Next base: position 13,395 of record NW_022261708.1, on the reverse strand, counting down.
TGGGTGGAAATCGGAACGCGGAGTCTAAACTCCAACTCAACTCAACTCAACTAAAATCCCATCCCAACTGGCTCTATTTGCTTAATTTAAAAGATAATATTTAGAAATAAGAAGACTAGAAATTATGCTTCTGCATACATGGTCAAAGATCTTATAAGTGAAGGAGTATATAGTAATGGTCATAAGTTATGTCATAGTTAACCCAAGGAATGAAAAAGGCAGCTATACGAATTATGAATAAGGCAAAGTTTGAGTTTATGATATCATTTATGACACCAAAGAAATAATGACAAATACAAAGTTAAAAAAACGTTGTCGGGTTCAAAAAAGGTTATATCATCAAAGCTAAGACCAAAGGGGAGCATGGGAAGATAAATAATTATGCTAATTTCATGTGTATTGCAGTTTTCCCTTCATGTGCACATTTTATGCATCATGGCTTTGGCATGTTGTTAATCTAGGTCGACCCACTTTGCTCTACTGTGCATTTTTACATGTCTATATGCAAATATAATACACATTTCGGCGTACACAAAATCCTTTTTGGTCTTAGGTTCGATGAAATGACCTTCTCGAACCCGACTACGTTTTTTCAATTAGGTGTATATGCATGCATGGGGTTCAATGCATCACATGAATATAGAAAGCTCTTCCATCCATCATGTTTTCTCATACAAATCCTAATAAGATATATGATGTTACATTTCATAATACATCACAGGCTAAAGATATATCTTTTGTTTTTTTCATGTCCTGTACTAAAATCTTTCTTGATGAATGCTTTTTTAGGTTGGACAATTTACTCTAACAGATTCCCAAAGGCAAGGTAAGGTTCTCAATAAATCTTACTAATTTAGCAAAATAATTTTTAATATGATTTTTCAATTTCATTTAAAACGTTTAGAAAAAAAAAGATATATTTACATATATATGGCTAAGGAAAATGTAAATTATTAAAAACTAATAATAGTTACTTTAAAAAAGTAAATAAAGGTCCCACGGTTAAGGAAGGGAGGCAAGAATATGTAAATGCCATGAACATTACCACCAGATCCACAATAACTCCCATAAAAAAAATAAGAAAAACTGTCCTTTTTTCACGAGGGTAGCACTTAATAGCCAATGGCTAGCAAACCTGTGGCCCTCATTCCATGATTGAATTGGAATTTAGGAGTTGATTTTTGTGGAGGGAGGAAAACTGGAGAACCCAGAAAACCCTCGAAGCACAGGAGAGAACCAACAAACAACTCTACTCATATACAACACCGAGCCCGGCAGAACTTGAACTCGGATTGCATTGAACCACCCGTGCTTCCCATCATCAGCATGAATTAAACATGAATGAACCCCCACCCTAAGCCCTAAGCCACCAAAGTATATGCAGTCTCTATAAATAAGCTTACATGGAGTAAAATCTTTTTTTTTTTCAAATTTTCATGTTTTCATGAAAAACTAAATTTCCTTTGTTGATTACAAAACATATAAACTTTTTTACTTAATTAATATATATTGTTTTGATGTCCATTTCCTGGGTTTCAGAATTCAAAGATGCCTTTTCATTGTTTGACGTTGATGGTAGTGGCACCATCACAGTTGATGAGTTGGAACTCGTCATGAGAAACCTCGGAGAGAAAGTTGACAAGAAAGAACTTCAAGATATGGTCAGTGAGGTTGATGAAGATGGTAAGTATTATTTCTAAATTCCATTCATGGCTTCGATCCTCTAAAAATCCTTTATTAATATATATTTTAATTTTTTTTAAAGTGTTTTGGAAATTCAGATTATAAAAGCTTTGCACCATCACGTGATGGCCATGACAGGAGGCAGGAACAATTGAATCTGAGAAAAATTTCAGGTTTCCCAGGAGAAAAGGCTCTATTGTTGTGCTTCCTGTCACTGGCTGCCATCATGTAATAGTCAAAGCCTTTATTTGGCATAATCACAGACAAGTCTGTTGAAAGTGTGAATAAAAATTGTTTAAAAAATGTTGTGTACAAATAGTTTCAGGATACAAGTTAAGCCAAGTTAATTCCAGGAATTTTAAGGATTAACTACATTTTATAGCATATAAAATTGCATCAGAGGCATGTTGCACAAACTCCAGAGTTTATTTTCTATTGTTTCTCAAACTGCACAATGGGTTAAGATATTTAACCAATCTAAATGGCAAAGTTCATAATTCAGTATAATTTGTATTATGAAAATTCCAGGCAGTGGTGAGATTGACTTTGATGAGTTTTGTGAGATGATGATCAAGAAGATGGCCCAAGAACAAGAGGAAGGCTCTGTTCTTGATGCATTCAATTCCTGGGACCAGAGTGGTAGAGGAGTTATGAAATGTGATGAATTCAGAGGCCTCCTCAAAAAGCTTCCTGGAGTAAGACTCACCAACAATGACATTGAAAATTTTATTAAAGTCCTGGACCCACAGAAACGAGGAGAATTTAAATTTGAAGGTAAAAGTTTGTATCATTTGTATACTTTAGCAACCAATATTAGGATTCTGGTTTTTTTTTTTTTGCCACTATATATCTTGGTCATTACAGCCTGCACTGACTGCAGCATTATAACAACAACAGAATTGGCAACCTYGGAATCAACAGCAACATAATGGAACTTTTGCATGATGGCATCATTGACCTCTACTACCGAATTCCCTTGCACACTTTCTTTTGTTCAGTTAATTAGAACCAATTGTCTTACTATCCTTATGAGGGAATACAAATAATTAAGAAGAAAGGAAATTTGTGGAGCATTATGGTAGTGGGAGTCAAATGATGCCATCATGATCATACAAACGTCTTACAAAAACAGAAACGAAGACTACAAAACAACAAAAATATCATCGCCATAATGGTATCATCTGGCATTTTCAGTTGTGCCATTGACAGCATCATATGAGGGTCTTAAAGGGGGGATGCCAATCCCATTTCTTTAAATATATTTTTCCCATTCCCATTCATTTTGTTGTTTTTACCGCAAGAAAATAAGCAAGTTATTTAATCTCATTATTTGGTTGTTTGTCCTCTACAGAATTTGTGAAGAAGATGCAATAGAATTGGCACGAGAAACCTTAAAAGAAGCCTTTGGACTGGGAGGGGAGTTTTTTACACGCAGGTCAAGCAGCCAAACAATTACTGGTCGTATTGGTCTCTGTTTGCTTGACTTTGCTCTATTCTTTTTCTTCTTCTTCTCCTTTTTTTCTTTTTTTCTTTTTCTCTGATAAATCTATTCTTTATATTTATAAAGAATATAATTTTTGCTTTTGTAAGAGCTTTTATAAAACTAGCAAACTTTTTTCCCCTGCAGCAGATCCCTCGAAAAATTCAATGAAAAGCATTAAATTTTGTAAAGTTTTTTGAAACTACTGTCACTGATGCAATTTTGTTGAAGATTTTTTTTGTAAGTATTTATTAAAAGTRTTGTCCAGAGATTTTTACGAGACCTTGTTTTTCTTTGATCAGATGTGCAATGCAAGTCATCGTATGATTCGAGAGCACATGTCTTTCCCCTTTAGTGTTGTAACTTTCTTTTGTCATTGAGGATACATTGGCATAAAAATATACGAAACAAAAGCCTTGTTAAAATAAATGGGGACTGGCTTGGAAAATGATGCTTGACAATTCAAGTACGCTTATGATGAACAAATATGAGCAGACACCGTAAGCCAGTGATGGCACTCGTTAGAATTGTCATCGTTACTTTAATCGTCGAAGAGGAGAATAGCATATTTTAACATACCTTATGCAGAAGCATCTTTTTGCAGTCAAAGAAAATAACTATTGCAATGCCATGATGCTGTATTCATTTGCTGCAGAGAGCAGCTTTGGGGAAAAATAATCCTCGCAAATCCATTCAAATCAATATATGTGACCTATCTTATCCGTCACGCTAGTCATGACAAGCATCATTGCATTCTGTATAAAGCCGAGATAAAAAATCGAGCCAAAAATATCTGCACATGAAGTCTAGATTCTCCCTAAACGATTTATTCAAAACCTTTTGGCATATGCTTTTGAATAGACAGCGTTCTTGGCGAACAGATTGGAAAACGTCTGGTCAATTAATCCTAATGTTATTGTTACTCAAGAGTGTCATGTTTATATTTCTGCGTCGAAAGTCTTCCGCTTCGGGGAGAACGCGGTAGAGATATTTGTCGTCCATATTTCCCCGATAAACCCAAAATCCCAGTGCCACAGTTTTCTTCTTAACCATTTCTTGACATTTTTCATAACTTTGAATTTGATAAATCTGAAAAACCTAAACAAGAAAACAAGAAAAATAATAATGTTTTGAAGGCTACGTACCCCTCCCCTCCTTGGAAATTTCTTCACCAAGGAGTAACCGGTCCTCAAAAATGTATGGAATCACCTCATAGGAATTTGAGAGAGTGTCTTCTTCGAGGTCTTGCATGCCATCACTGAGTCTCCAGGAGTAGAACCCTACAGCTTTCCACTTTCTACTTTCGTAAAGCTCTCAGAATCCGCAGCCATGGGTTGGGTAAGTATATTTGATTTATTGTCTTCTAATTATGTATTATTCTTAATGTTAAGAGTTTATTTGTGCATTTTTTGGAGCGTGGCAGACTAAGACAGCGAAACCCATTGTGTCAAATTCATTGAACACTGTACAACTAGTTGTTCTAGCACATAACTTTACAACTGTTTCTAGCGAGTATAAAAACTTTGCATTTCTTTAAACCTTACTTCTTTAAAAAACAAAACATTGGACTGTAAAAATATTAAGCTTTTATTGCAACGTTCATTGTTTAACCCTATTATTAATGGCCTTGAAATACATAAACCAAGCTGTTGAATGAAAACATGGATTCCTTGAACTTTTACGCATTGAATCCGCTGCATCTTGTGTCTAATTTCGCGAACTCTAAGAAGAAATTCAAGCCATTGCTGTCAACTAACTGCCAAGCTTTAGATTATAGTATTATTTAAATTGCTTTCACTATTGCTAAAAGCAATTCATGGGCATGAGTGTCAAAAAATCTATGTCAAGATAGCTATTTGTCTTGAAAAATCCACATTTATTTTATACACTGAACTACCAAAAATAACAGACGAATTACTTATTTTCTAAAGTGCCAGGATTTTTTTCGGGAAAAATGGCGTAGGCTTCAGTTTAGATTTTATTGATAGGGCTTGGCTGATAAAATTATTTTAGGGATGGCTTTATAAGGTCACTTGCCGATGGTAGTTTACTTCGGGATCCCGTGACGTCATTGAAGAATTTGATGCCATTGCATGACCCCGGTTAGTTTGTATACAAGCAGACAACGATCCAAATTTGGTTGTATGATGGCGACATCTTGAAATCATTTGAATATGAATTTTAAAAATTTTTTTCAAAAAAATTTCAAAACTTTTGATACAAATTCCATGTCCTGGAGTATTAGGGATTTGTTGGAAGCCATGTTGGATGGCATGGCAATAAAAAAGAAAGTTAATTGTTGTGCAAAATGGTGGCGTTGTTACTGCCATCCAATATGGCTGCCGTCACATGATTGTATTCTTTATTCAAGCTGCAATGGACCCTTCTCAAAATTATCTTGAATGTGAGGCTAACATGGAAATTCAAAAGAAATGCTGCAAATTCCATCGAGAAAAAGCGTAATTACTGTTGTATTTACATGTTACCCTGGCATTCAAGATCATCTTGAAAAGGGTCCATTTGATCAACTTGCTTCATTAGGAGATTAAACATTGTCGTTTTATTATGCGAGTTTAATTGTACACATGCGCGTCATCCGACATTTTGTCACGCTTGTCACGCTCGGTCTACGAGCGTGACCAAATGTGACGTATTCATTCTTTCTTTCAGAAAAATGAAATGTCAAAGGAGCAAGTAAAGGGTAAGGCATTCATTGCGTTTTAACCCCTGTTTGCCATGCTTGTCCATTCATATACGTGTCAATCCATTTATTTCCCACCGTACCCCCCTCCCTTCTCTTTAATATGGGAGGGGAAAGGTCGAAAAAGGCCCAAAATAGGGACCCAATTTTATTGATTTATATTGGTGGGTACCTTTAAATACCCCCTCCCACTCAGAGACTTGTTGAAATACTTGATACTCGGTCGGTCTGTAACTGCTGTATTGTCTATTCCTATACACAAATACATTTTTTAACATACATGCAAAGGGATTATACATCAATTTTTAAGATCGCGTCTCGTAAGATGACAATTTTGACTTTTTATTGTCCTCTAGAGTTGCCAACTCTGGATACTTTTTCAATCTTTCCTTTTTATTGAGTCATCTCGTTGTTTATATCTTGTTTCCTTTAGAGATGAAGGATGTGTTTAACATGTTTGATAAAGATGGCGATGGTACGATCAGCACGGATGAACTGGAGGAAGTCATGAATTCGATCGGTGAAAAATCCTCGAAAAAAGAACTGGACGACATGATAAATGAGGTCGATAAGGAAGGTAAAGAAAGTATAAGTCAATGGGAAAGGAAATGACAAAGAAATAGGA
>NW_022261707.1:78495-91416 GCF_009602425.1 Actinia tenebrosa | reverse complement strand
GTTCTTGTCAAGTTTAACTGAATGTAAACTTTGTTTTTGGAAAACTTTTGTCGTTCGTAATTTCCGTATCTTTCTCACACATGAAAACAGATGAAAACTGGTAAAATCAAATCTCAAAATCTAGTAAGCTTAAGTTTTCAAGCTTCTTGAAAAGTAGTTAAGGCTTATATGAAAGAAATAAAAACATATTAAAAAAGAATTAGGATAAAGCTATAAAGCTATTTTTTAACTGATGACTCATTTGGTTTTAACGTTCAGGGCCTTATTTCTCAAGTTTAGCTAGTTTATGATCTCCAGCCAATTTTCTCTCGGTTGCTACAAAAGCATTTATTTTTTTATTTTCATTGGGGTAAAAATACATTTCAGTATAAAAACATTAAAAAATTCCTATGGAAAACCAAACATCGTTATGTAAAAGACGTAATTAAGTAAGCTTATTTTTTGCTCACCTTAACCAGTTTTTAAGTCTGTTTTTTAGTCTTGATTTGTCCTAAATCTCCAGATTTTCGATTTCAATGAAAGTAATCCGAGGTAAATTTCACTAAACCTGATATTGTATTGGATTATCTGTAGTTATCTTAAGTTGTTTTTAAGTAAAAAAATTCAAAGCCTATTATGTCGGCCATGGAAAACTTTGTTGAGGAATCTTCCAAGAACAAAACTAGCCCCTTGGGGTGGGTGGTGAGTTGTGTACAAAATTCCTAAGTGGGAGAGCATACTCGCACAAAGAAAACAATGTAGTGCATTTCGATTCGAATTCACTTCATGGTTTTTATTATGGGAGAAAGTATCTTCATCTCGAATAAAAAAAATTGAAGATTTTTTTTCCCGATCTAATTTTTACCTTTCAGTTTCATTCAAATTGGACTGTGCCCAAATATATATATATTATTCGATATACGTGAGCAATCGCATGATGGGATAGTCAAACATTACACGTTTACAATAAAACGATTTAATAACACAAGATGGCGTCGCAAGGAACTCTTCACTTGCTTTTCTTCGTTACTCTTGCCTTTTTTCCGGCACAGATACCTGGCAAAGAGTGTCACAAGATAGATACGTGTTCTTGTATCATGGACGATGGTACAGGGATAATTAGCCTGCATGCTATCGATAATGAAGATGGAACACCTAGGTAAGAATGGCATGTTCTCCAAGAAGTATTTTTATTCAGTCAATTTAGAGCGCAAACACTAAATCCATGAAAAAAAGTCAAATTGTTGCTGCATGCGCGTAATATACACTGAATGTCTGGCCGCGAGGGAAATAGTTAGTTTTATTTTCCCGAGAGTCTCGATGTCTCCCTCGGCGAAGTACGTTTTTTCCCCCCGAGAGTGTCGATGTTTCACGAGGCGAAGCGGAGGGAAACATCGAGACTCGAGGGAAAACAAAACTAACTAATTTTCCGAGGGACCAGACATTAAGTGTTTTGTTATATAGCAATTGAGAAATATTGAGAAGTCAGTTTACGAAATAAGAACTTTATTTAGCAAGCTAAATGCATGAAAACCGACCATGATTTTACAAATACAACTCACATACGGTCTTGTATTTCTCTACCAAAAGGCGAGGAGAGTAGCAACAGCATTTTTAGTCGCTTTTTTCGTATTTTCCGAATCGTTTTTCTCAGTAAAAGTCTGTGATTTCTCTGTAGCTTCGAGCTCCATTTGTACTGAAAAATCGAGCAAAAAAAATCTGCTCTTGATTGGTGCAAAATATCACGCCATCAGCGATTTTCACGTTCTGATCACATACACTTGTTTATTTTCACGGTTTTTGTCACGTGCAACTTATTTCCCGATTGGGATAAAACGTCAGCGCATGCTCTGAATCCGTATGCAAATTAGTCAAGACATAAGTAAATTTGACTTTCAAAAATGCCTGAAATTGCCCTATTTCACTATGACGTCACATCAAAACAATCTATTGTTTAAACGCAAAGGATCATGGTCGTCGGAGGGGGTTAAATCAACGCAAATTCACCGAAAATTGTTCTAAAACCCGTATCAATCCACGACCCGTATCAATCCACGAAATCGACTCTTGAAGAAAAGTAGAATAGCCAGCAAACGCTCAGAATATTTTTTAGTACATATTAACACATATTATATCTGAAAACCAAGCCATTTTAGATTAAACTGTTTCGCTAAGAGCAAATTTTGTTGAATTTTCTATTGGATTTGGCGATTCTATCCCCCACATAAACGAGTAGTGACGTCATAGTGAAATAGGGCAAATTTACAAAATGCCAAAACTTAGTGTCCATACTTGAAACTTAAGGCTAATAAATTCTTTCATATTGTGTTTGTTAATACAGTATCTTGGTCTGACGAAAGTACACTCTCGAACTTTTTTGTATACTTGGAGATAACAAACATTTATTTTCTCACTCAATAACTCTTCATAAATTCTTAAAAAGCTGCTGAAATGAACGCATGCGCAAACGTTTTTCTCTAGTGTCAGTCGGCAGGTCCTGATACATTTAGTTTTAACTAGTGTCACGTGGTCATCTTTCAACCAATGAGAGTGTTCGTTACTGATTGGAAAATTTCGTAGATATATAACAATAGTTTTTATTTAGGCGAATTATTTGAATTTTTCACCTAAAACATTAAAAAACCCAATGAAATAMATTTGAAAAGCAAAGTAAATTGAACAATTTATAAATTCTTCATAAATTCAATGTAAAACAAAATCAAAATGTAAACAAAATACACGGTTAAATGTTCCAAAATGTTCCAATCTAAAAGGAAACCACGTTGTTCGGCAATGAATATATTACATTTTGCATTGGATATTGTATGTGATATTTTGTAGGTTTACAGGAATCCCAGACACAGTGATACCAATCTACACATTTGACTGGAACCCTTGTACTCCTCTTAAGACTGAAGGACCATGTCAAGGCAGTAATGTAAGTGTGGTCAACCAGCTTGATGTTAGCAAGGAAACTACAGGTCAAAAGTATACAAAAGGCAAATATAAGCCGATTCCAATATCGCGTTGCATTTTTCAGAGATTGGGTTGCCTGTGCCCTAATGCTTGTTCACATTTTTCAAAGCTCGTTTCTACGCTTCGCGTACTCCAAGAGAGTTTTAAAAAAAAGGTTGTCGGAGTCAATAGATAAAGGAGATAACGAATAAAAACGAATGATCAAAGCCCTAAAATGGTTTTGTCGTCTAGAAACAACACGCAATATCTCAACACTAACTTCCGTGTTCTTGACAAGAAAAATGATGAGAAACACAAGTCATTCCAGATGTTCTTGGATCTTGGAATATGACCTATCACATACCACTCATCGAATACCACCTATCGCCTATTGCCTATATGGCACCTTTGCTCCGACAACCTTTTTAAAAATAGTATAGCTTAGCATTTAACTGTAAAACAATATTTGTATAGGAAATCGCACTATCTCGAGTACAATTCGGAATTTATAGAATACGAGTGATGTTTTGAAAGTTTTCAAAATTGGAAGAGCTTTATAAGCTGAAACATTCAGCACAGTATTAAAGGGATTGTTCAATGCCTTGGAAATCACCTGAGTTTTATTTGCTCGTCGTATACACGTCACTGTAATTACCATATACCATACCTTGAACATATACCAAATGTCTCTGTTTTAGACTTTTTAAATGGACTTACCTGGGCCTCCGCATTTGAGCCTACAACTGTCTGTGCCTCAAGCATGAAATCATTTTAAGTTGATCAGATTGGCTGGAAAAATTATCGACTCGAAATTAGCTCGAAAATCAAATTAAAGTGGGCTGATCACATCCAATCTGTATTACTGTATTATGATTAGGATTTGATTTGACTTCTTGTTCTATTCGATCTGACCTCTCTTCACTGTGACCACTGAGCTGTGTATTAGTAGTGTTGCTTTGATTTATTAATATATCCCCATGCACCATTGCACCGGGAGACTACGATGATACGGCGGCCATCTTGCCGGTGAGGGGGAGGGGGGGGGGGGGGGGGGGGGGGGGGGGTGTGGAGGTGGGAGGCAAAACAAAACAAAGATGACGAAAAATATAAAGTTTCTATAGTGCATGTCTTTCTTTTATGGGAAAGGTGCCGTCTTAATTCATCTTTCGCGTATTCTCTTGTGTTGAGCTGTTAATATCAATTGACATCATTGCTGTGACAAAGCTTTATATGCCCCGCGGATGCCCCATAATGCCTTACGATCCAAGATGGCTGCCGTATCGTCGAAATAGTCCATTGGACTTGTTAGTGAAGCTAAGTTAGCTTTCTCCCTTTATTCCTCTACCTTCTTATTTACCTAATTTAGCTTCCTTCCCACCTTTCTAGGCTTGTCAGCATACACCAGATCTGTTTCCTGTTGGAAAGCCTAATACAACTTTCTCTGTCAATCCTGATGGTACGGTACTGATAACCTATGAAAAAGTGACTTATGAAGATCATGGCAGGTAGGGACAGTACAGCCCGGTTCGTTTAGTATCTTATATTTGCTTTTCTTTTTTTTAATAAATCATTTTTTTTTTTAAAACCTAAAAATCTAGGTTATATTAACATTTTAGAAAAAGTTTATGTCAGTAACACATGAAAAAAAAAATTTTTATAGGGATTTTTGTTCGGACTTTTTGAGATTTTTTAAGAGCACCGAAACTACAAAATATAACAATATCACTGTACACGCTGGGAAAAATGAGAGCCAAATCCGGCCATTGTGCGCCCGTTCAATTTTCAGTCAGCGGTATTATCTGTCCTATACAACACAAAACAAAATNGTAACTCTTTGTCTTTTTGTCAAAAATATCCATGTATTATTGTAGAATGATTGACTAGCTGTCATTCGTGCAATCATAGAGTCTGATAACTATTATCTTATGAATCTTAATTTTTTTCTAATCACTTCCGGTGGTGCAATTTTTGCTCCAAATGCTCACGCGTAGGCTTCCATTAAATGATGATTATCTCGAAAACAAGCTCGGGACACCAAATTTTTCTTTCCAGGTTTGGAATCAGCATTAAATTTCAATTCGGAAAATCGAAGTTTTAAAAGAAGTTTACATCTTTTTGCAAAAGTAGGCAGTCACCTTAAGGATTGCAAACAAGGATTGATTTGATTTTTTTTTTCTTATTCAGGAAGCTTCAGGTGACACTAAAATGTGATGCAACAGAAAAAGGCTCCTTTGTGGATGGGATATCAGAATATGGTGTAGGTACAGAAAGTATATATGTGAGTATCCATGAGGTTTGAAGCAATTTTTGATTTTCAAATTTTATTGATAAGCTGAATTTTCTGTGGGGAAAAAAAAGAGTTGAACGAGAATTTTGCATTTCACATACGGTAATACGACCATATTTGAGTTGAGTTTGTTTGATGTGTTTTTTTCTTTTGTGTTGTTCTCTCCCTTGCCATGAGCCGAGCGTTTTCTCCGGTTTCCCCTTCTCTGTAAAAAGCAACATGTGAGTTGAGTATTGTATGTTGTAAATATAGAATGAAGTGGTGGTCGTAAAATATAAATTAACTTTAAAAGCCTCAGTGGCCGAGCGGTTGAGAACTCGTCTAGCAAACGAGAGGTCAGTGGTTCGAGTCCCGCGAGAACCTAACTGAGGCAGATTTTTTAATCTGCTTATACACTCGATGTAGCATACATTTAACATATAATTTAAGTTTAGTTTTAAAATAATTTTTCAATTAATCCTACTCTGAACCTCGCTCTGCGGCTTGTATGTTCAAGCTCGCATATCATAAAAAAAATCAACATGTGATTGAGTGCGTGTGGAGGGAACATCACGGAAGAGCYCCGTGGGGAGTGGTGGTCGTAAAATATAATTGAAGTTTAGTTTAATAATTGTAATTAATCCTGCTCTGAATCTCGCTCGGCTTGTGTGTTCAAGATGGCATATCATAAGACAACTCAATTTTTTGTCAAATGATAATTTCTTAGTATATTATTTTTTGTACAACAGGTTGGAACGTTCACATCAAGATGTGCTTGCCCTGACGTATGCCCAATGTACGAGTCTGTTGACCTTAAAAAATAGCCGCATCAAACGGTTTATTGAGAAAGACCATTGGCGTCTGGCTTCGTTATCTTTGCATATGTGTTTTAAGGGCTTTTGGTATAGGGAAGACTTTTTGTGCGATTATTGTACGTATGAGTTCAATTGCTGAACTTTTGCAACATATTATAACTAGTTTGTTGTCTTGAAGGTTTTGAATAAATCTTTTGGGTTTAAACATATTTGCTTCCATATTCAATCATGTGGCTTCACATGCACAACCAGTTAACAAAGAAATGATACTCAAGGGAATGACACGCGTGCTCTAAAATGAGAAAACATTACGCCCAAGCTAAAGAGGTCGATTGGAAATGGGATTTTGATTTCAGTTTGCAGCCATGAAAATAATTAAGTCAATAGGAATAGAGGTACCAGCATGAAATTTCACCAAAATTCGTAGCTATCCATTAGTACATCAATATTAGGCATTGTTTTGTGGATAAGATGGATTTAGGATCGCCCCCTTACCCTGCCCACACAACCGTGAACGCTTCCAGTTTTTCCCCCAGGGTTATTACAGTCCTACGCGTTTTACGTTTCAGACCCTCTAAAGTATAGCATTGAATTCAAATACAACGAGTGATGAAAATAAATCTTATTTCCTATCGATTGACTCAAGGGATGATTTACAGTATGCCTTAAAAAAAGTGACAAAAATCTCAATGCGTTATCACCGTTCTAGTGTCCTTATTGTTTTAATATATAAGCAGTGTGGATTCAAGGTTTAATCGGGCCACAAGTTAATCAGCTAACCAAATTACTGTCACCTGTCACTCTCATTAAATAAAGTCTTCAAACAATCAATCAAATCTGTGTACATACTGAATAAATCAAATCGTGGACTAATAAGCATGTGAGCAGAGTTTGTTATTATGTATGTTGTTTGTTTGGTCTCTCCCTTGATTCAAAGGTTGTTTTCCGGGTCCAATTTTCTTTCTTCCACAAACTAACAAGCTAAATTCCAAATCTATCTGTAGTTAGGTAGCCCAAGCTAGGTTTCTGAAAAGTAGTATGTTAATAAAACCTGGCTTAATCCAAAATTTAAGTACACAGGGCCAAAGAGGTACTATTCATCAGGATTCATCATCAGGATTTTCTTTACTTTATTTCACATTTTGACGATTTCATTGAGTTTTTTAAGTATCACCATACATTTTCTCATAATATGACAGCACAGCCGAGATAAGTGGTTTTCAAGGTCTATAAAGTTTTTTTTCTCAAACGACACTTAAAACAAGAAAAGGCCGGCTCTGTAAAACACGTTGAAAAAATGAAAAAGTTATTTGAAAATTGTTTTTCAAAATACTTAGTCTTTCTTTGTAACTTTGGAAATACTGTAGTCTCCCTCGCAAGGAGCGTTGCGTGACGGGTTAAACGGCCTAGTGCACATTGGCATGACAAAAAAGACTCTCACCACCCTACATAGTAACCGTTGCTGTTCAAGATGGCGTTCTTTCGGAGACGTGCAGGAAGTGTAGCACGAATATTTTTTATTTCTTTGGTCGTTATACCCATAGTTTTGGCCAAAACTTGTAAAAAGTTAAGTAACTGTAAATGTGAGCTGGACGATGGCAGTGTCATAGACTTGAGCGATTTAGACAACAAAGACGGTAAACCAAGGTAAGATTTTGCACGAGACCCTAGTTAGTTGAATTAAGTTGATTTGTATATAGTTAGGCTTAGGTTCATATATGGACCTAGTGCCTTATCTGGGGTATCTTAGTAAAATGTTGGGGTAAATTTGTTTTAATTTCTGATGGAAGCCAAAATAAAACGGAATCAATTAGAAATCTAGTCCGTTTGTGAACAGTTATTCAGAGAACTAACAAGATTATGACATTGAATTCTAACTCAGGCAATAATATATCTAATGTATCAAAGTCTAAATCTTCGTGCTCTAGTATTAAAGCGTTTGAAGCCGAGCTGACCACGCGCAGAGTTCTCCGTGCCGGCTCGATTTGCTTCAATCAGCCAACGATAACCTATAATTTTTATTTTACTGTACAAGCTCTCGATGTCTCGCGTGCAGCTCGTTAATCGCGGTCCTGGATTGTCTTACGTTCTCAGTTCCTAAATRTTCAAAAAAATTAAAAATAAACGTGATCGTCTAACTAAAGATTATTTTTTCATCACGAGACTCGGGTCACTAAGGTTTGACAAAATCTGGAATCTGGATTCTGAACTCTTGGATTCGAGATCAGATTACATTCGACTCTCTTTGAACGACCACTCTCGTAAGCGACCATCTCCCATAAGCGACCACTTTTTGAACTTCCCGTTTTGTTCCCCATTTAAACTCTGTAAAAAAAACCTCTCTCGTAAGCGACCACTCTCGTAAGCGACCGCGACCACCTTTGGAGTTAAAATTTTGGAATTTTTCATTGTTTTTCCTCTCCCGTAAGCGACCACCCAAGAGCCAGTAATGGTGACAGATCCTATATAATAAAAATTTAAGAACATAAAGTCATCGGGTATTGAAAACCCGACGAAATATTGACAATTACACTACTGTAAACATATAGCACATTACAAATTTTGATTAAAACAATTTAATCCTTAATACAGTAGTTTTAACACGCGAGTTACAAAATTATAAAGGGTTTAGGCTTCCTGTGTTGGGATTCCCATTGTTTGGGCTTCCTGTGCTAACACTCGTAAGCGACCATCTCCCGTAAGCGACCACTTCCTCCTGGCCCCGAGATGGTCGCTTACGGGAGAGTCGACTGTACCGATAATCAGAGTGCGTGCATTGTTCTTTAGTACTTGATAAAGACTATTTAGCATCTTTATTTTTCTTTATATAAAAAACATGCACTACCCGCATATGTGCCCTAACACTAGAGATTACAGTTTCACGAATTATTTATGAATTTTTCTGGCTGTTCAAAAAATTTGCAGATCGTGTTTTATCAGGTATACTAAACCACTCAGTTAGGTCTTTTTCTTACCTGATAACGAATTCATGGGTCAGTGGTGTTGCGGTAGTAGTTTGCATTCCTCTCTCAGTCACGTGTTTCATTCCTGGGCTCAGCATCACACGTAAGCAGAGTTTTTTTTAGGAGTCTCTCCCTTGATTCGCTGGTGTTTCTCCGGATTCTCCCGTTTTCCTCCCTCTGCAAAATGAAACACGCTAAAGTCCAATTCTATCTGTGTGTTAGCCGTGCCCTGACTTAGATCAGNGCCCTGACTTAGATCAGCCCAGAGGTTGTTTCAGGGTTCTATCTGTGAGTTAGCCATGCCCTGACTTAGATCAGCCCAGAGGTTGTTTCAGGGTTTGATATGTGAGCGAGCCATGCCCTGACTTAGATCAGCCCAGAGGTTGTTTCAGGGTTTGATCTGTGAGTTAGCCGTGCCCTGACTCAGATCAGCCCAGAGGTTGTTTCAGGGTTCGATCTGTGTGTTAGCCGTGCCCTGACTTAGATCATCAAAGAGATTGTTTTAGGGTATCGAAATGTGAAGGTTTGAAGGATAAAATCATACTGACTGCGTTCATTATTACCTTATTTCCGCATACGTTTTTCAGATTCACTGACATTCCTGAAGAGGGTCAATCATACACATATAAATACAATCCTTGTACACCAATCAAATTGACTGGAGAGGACTCTGCCTGCACAGGAGCGAACGTAAGTACACTCTAGTTATACAATGCTTCTGAGTGGTATACTTGGTAATTAGTCTTTGAGGCCCAATTGGGCTCGTATTGACTTGTAGGCGAGAGGACTAATTGTTTTAAAAGGCACGCATGCGCAAACATTCTTCCTTCCCCAACTCAAAACTATAAAACAATGCTATAGAAAATACAACCAATCAGTATGCAGGAAATTCGTTGTATATTTATCAGTATATCACTCTTCCGTCCCAGCGTGTGCTGCGCGTTGAATCTACGCATTTCTATTTTCTATGGTGTGGAATAAAATCAAATAGTGCTGTTTTTTGGTATCTCAGCTCTCCAAGTTCTTATTGAATTCTGTTATATTTATATCGTCATCCAGCTTTGTCAGAGAGATCCACAGATACTTCCCCCCTCTTACTACCCTTGTGATGCATCCAACCCATCGTTCACAGTTGACGAGTCCAATCATGTCGTCATGACTTACAAATCCTCTAAAGATAGCTATGGATATACAAGGTATGTATACCGAACACTACTAAAAATCGTTCAGCATTTGCTGTTATATCACACCGAGCTGGGACAATCACAACACTGAGAATTCTGCGCTCCATACTAGGTGAAAACCCAAAGATGGAATTGCTTATGCACTAGTCAATTGAAACCCCCGCCCCCCGACCGAGCGGGGCACTGAACGGGGACGTGACGCGTTTTTGATGTGCTTTTGAGAGCATGATTGCACCGGGGGTTCGGGGATTTAACGAATAGTTTTCTGAGCAGGGAATCGAGCGGGGATTTTAACGCTCTTTTGAATGTGTAAGGGCCTGGAAACAGGAGGTCGGCCATCTTGAAAAATACCAAGAAGGCGTTGTGATACCAAGCACAGGCAGCCCGTAACCTAGTACAGAGCAGTATGTTCTACACAAAACACATGCTCAAACAAATTTATAGCAGTTTCTACCTWTACACTTTTACACTGAACTCCACTGATAAGAACCTTTCTTAAAATTAATAGGTTCTTATGTGGAGGGGTCTTAAAGTGACTCAATGTAGCCTAACAGGTTCTTTAAAAAAACCAGGTTCTTATACGCGGGTCTTGTTCAGTCGTTTCGGTCAGTTCGAATGTAGAATCAGATCATGATTAATCTATTAAAACTACTGCTTCGCAATATTTACAAGCATTGTTCATTTTCAATTTGATACCATTAAATTCTCAGCTGACTAGACGTAAACCTAAACGTTTTCGCACGATTTGAGGTTCAGAGCCCATGAAAATATTGAGCATTGAATATTTAGTTGCCAGCGTTTACTACTGTGTAGCACAAGAATTTGGAGTTGGCGTGAAATGTGTTTCTCGTTGACTACTAAACCAAAATAACGGGACCACAATAGCGGGGGTTTTAACAGTGAATGTGCCTCCGACTACCGGGGAAAATGTCTGATTTTAACACCACTCAAATGTTAAAATCCCCGGTATTTCGCGGGGGTCGGAGGTGGGGGTTTCAATTGACTAGTGCATTACTTAAATTACCGAGGGCCGCAGTCCCGAGGGATGTATAGGCTTATTGCCGACGTTCGAGGTAATTAAGTATTTTATTTCTCAATAAAGAAGGTTTTCTATCAAATGTTGCTCATTATAAATGCGAACGGTCTATATATAGTTATTAACCGGGTTAATAACTATATATTGACCTCGCATTTATAATGAGGGTTATAACAAAAATTTAGCCTTGTGAATAACAAAGAAAACCGTGTCAATTGAGAAATAATGACCCAAAATAGACCTTTCATAGGTCATTTGCTGACCTTTTTTTGCAATTTTTTTGTCTACGTTGTTCATGTATGTCTAATTACACTCTCTTCGTTACAAATTGTGAAGTTAATTAAGGACGGTGCCTACTAATTGAGAATCAATTATTTTTTTAAATGACTATGTGAATTCACCTTTTCGGCGCTAGCCGTCACGGGGTATAAATTGTTTTAGATTGTGTTACAGTCACCAAAAAATTGAATCGTTTTAACCTATCAAAGGGTTGTTAAATTCTGGTCAGAAAAGTAGGGGTCTTCATGCATTTAAAAATAATAATAAAGCTTACAAATCGTTAAAAAGTGATGACGTCATGATTTTACTAACACGAGAAAGGGCTTTTTTTAGAACAACGAAAGTCACTCTCCTTTGTGATGAAGAGCAGAAAAAAGGAAGTACTGGTAAAGGAGTAAGCCAAACGCCAGGACTAGGACCCTCATCAACATACGTAAGCTCCTGATTTAGAGGGGTGGGGTGGGGTTACAATTGTTATATATGTTACAGGACCTGATTTAGAGGGGAGGGGTGGTGTTACTTGATAAATCCTGAATATGTAGATCTTATTAGACATTTTAGGGTGGAATATAGCCTCCTCCGCAGACATCTCCTTGGCTCTTTTTGCTATCCTTTTGCTCCTTGGGCTTCCTAGGACTCCTCTCGCTTTTTCCCTCCCTCCCTCGTCCCTACTCCTCCTCCTCTCTCTCGTTCCTAGTTCTTCTCTGCCATAAGAATCAACACAGGGATCCCAACAGAGGATATAGAACAGAATATATGGAGTAGCCTGCGGAGGAGGCTAGGTGGAATACGGGTGGCAATTTTTTTACTCCACCCTAAAATGTTATTTATTATCCAACTGAGCTTATTAGGCCCAGGGCAAACGTCGAACTAACGTCGCACCGAACCTATTTAACATAGGTTCGGTGGAAGGCCGACTAAAGGGCCTACGTGGCGGCAAACGTCGAACCAATGTCGATCTTAATTCGCTCACCCATTGTTATTATAATTTTAATTGGACATGAAAATGCACGGGGGAACGCATGGACATTTGTTTGTCTTTTCCTGATTAATGCATATCCTTGCGATGGCGAAATATAGCGCTCGACCACGATTAAAACAGACATTTATTTCTATGGAATGCAGTACAACAAAACAGAAAACGGAGAATGGCGTTGCACTCTGCACTGTTTGCCTGTTTTTCTCAAGGGTCTCGTCTCGTGGCAAGGATTTTATAAACGCGGACATGTTCAGTTTGAGTAGTTTTGAATATATTTTCGTATCCAGAGCTCCTCGGTCTCGTTCATCACTTATCTTTGTATAGCGCATGCTCGCCAGGGGGGGGATGAGTGTTTGGGAGGTGGGGGAGTGGTTGTTTTCACGGCTTTGGTGTAAGTCATGCGACTTGTATGATTGATTTACTGTTTTGTATAATTTATGAATTTAGTTCGGCACGTGTTTAAAA
>NW_022261707.1:55976-74496 GCF_009602425.1 Actinia tenebrosa | reverse complement strand
GAAACTGAAATTTAGAATATAGAAACTGAAATTTGGAATATAGAAACTGAAATTTAGAATATAGAAACTGAAATTTGGAATATAGAAACTGAAATGTGGAATATAGAAACTGAAATGTGGAATATAGAAACTGAAATGTGGAATATAGAAGCTGAAATTTAGAATATAGAAGCTGAAATTTGGAATATAGCAACTGAAATAGTAGAAACTGAACTTTGAGAAGGGAATAGAAAGGGATATCGATCTTTAGCAAGATTATCGCTTGCAACGTCGCATATTCGCGGCCACATATGTGATGTGAGTTTGTTTGATTTGTTTTTCTCTCCCCCTTGACATGATGGGTTTTCTCCAGGTTCTCTGGTTTCCCTCTCATATAGGAAGAACCCTTTATGGAAAGGATCTCAAGGGGGGTGACTTTTAAAGGTATCACCTAGCGTCCTTTTTAGGTCTTACCTTGTCCTTTATTCTTATTATTTAACTTTAAAAGTGGTTGCTAGTCACCCAATAAACCCCCCTGGATCCACCCCGCTGTGATGGATGAAAAAAATATGTTCGTTCGTGTACTTAATTTCCGTAGTAACTTGTCATCGCTAATCACCATTGCAAGTACAGGCAGTGGCGCAGCTCAACGGGGTCGAACTGAAAGCATGTGAAGGCGCCTCTGGCAGCTGCTATACAATTCATGTATGACCCTGGAGCACAGCTCTAACCAGTTTGAATTAGTTAGGGTTGATTTGAGGGAGGGAGGAAAAACAGGAAGGTCGGGAAAAACCCTCAGACTCAGAATGAGAACCAACCAGCTCAGCTCACATGGGGCGGGCGACTGGGATTGGAGTCCCGGACCTCTGAGGCGTTTTATCACCACGCCATCCTAACCCCCTCACGCTCGAGTGTTTGTTGAACTTTGCGTTTTTGTTATTCCCTTTAAGGATGGTTGTGTATTTTCATGTGTGAAGATGAAATACTGTTGCTGCGTGTTGTATAGAAAAACAAGAGGTCACGAATACTATGACATGTGAAAATGAATATCCRTATTCCAAATTCTATTATGTAAATTATACTGCAAATTCATCCTGAAAGAAAAGAAAAACAACCACACATTCTAAAAAATAAATACATTGGAACCTTATGTTACGGACACCGTGGAGCCACCGTGGAGTTTAGCTTATTGGAATTCGTCACATACAGCATAAGTACAGCAATAGACCCGTTTCGAATTCCAAATTACCGCTGTGTTTCTTGATTACAGACTCATTTGCACGGGGTTAGCCTCGAGTTTGTGCACAATATTCACGTGTTCCAGTCAAGGCCTGTCGAGTTTCAAAATGTTTGTATTGTTGAAGTTGTGCATTCTTTACTTTACCGTTGGTATTTGTGAATATTTAAACACTGATTCGAGGCTAACCCTGCGTAAATGAGTCTGTAATCAAGGAACACAGCGGTAATTTGGAATTCGAAACTGGTCTACTCACATCAAATGGAAGAAACAAATAATATAGAGGTGTCCGTAATATAGAGGTGTCCGAAATATAGAGGTGTCCGAAATATAGAGGTATCTGTAATATAAGGTGTCCGTAATATAGAGGTGTCTGTAATATAGAGGTGTTCGTAATATAGAGGTGTCTGTAATATAGAGGTGTTCGTAATATAGAGGTGTCNGTAATATAGAGGTGTCTGTAATATAGAGGTGTTCGTAATATAGAGGTGTCTGTAATATAGAGGTGTTCGTAATATAGAGGTGTCTGTAATATAGACGGGTGTCTGTAATATAGAGGTGTCTGTAATATAGAGATGTCCGTAACATAGAGGTGTCCGTAAGATAGAGGTGTCTGTAATGTTGAGGTGTTCACTATAAAGGTCAGGACTATGAAACTAAGAATGTATAGTGATTTTGCCGGGATCTAAATGAAGGTGCCAATGGGGGTATACCCAATTGTCAGTTAACTACTAGTTTTTTTATTATGGCATTGGCCATAATATTAACCAAAATAATAAAATATCTGTTAACTACTAATTTTAGGTTATTTGTCATTTAGAGTGTAAACAATATATCCGTGAAATATTAGTAACTTACACTATTTTATGCTAATTCTATTGTTTTCTTTTGTTTAACTAGCACTATTTTGAACAATTTAGTAATTAGTGTTTCACGGATATATTGTTGCACTCTATTATCATTATTTTATGTATTACTTTTTTTTTTTGGCCAGTTGTCAGTTAACTAATAACCCCATTGGCACCTTGCTAAACGTCTGTGCGTTATATAGAGGTGATTATATTATAGAGCGTTTACACGTGACGCCACAGAGGCCATCTTTGTGTACCAAAACAATACATTTTCTAGCCTCGGGCTATTGAACTCTATTTTTATGCAAAAACTCTGCAAAAAGGTTCTATTGTTTGGTACACCAATACGTGAGTGAAAACGCTCTATAGAGCAATGAAGCCTGAAGCGAGATGACGTTTTACTCCCGTCTCTAGACCATAATCCTTTTCACACTGCTTTTGTTCTTTAATTGCGACTATCGTTCCTGCATTCTCTAAGGAATCAAAAATTTTAATATGAAAGAATTTTARAAACTATTATGGTATAGAGTCGGGGGTAAAACGTCATCTCGCTTCAGGCTTATTAAGGTACTGTTACCAATCAGAAAATGTGCAAAACTGGCGTGTCATTCTTTCTCTTGAATTCATGGATTTCTAGGCCACCAAATGGAAAAAATGACGTACGCTCTGGAATAAGAGGTTGATAAAAGTAACACAATAATTAATGAGTTTTATATTTTAATTGCAATGGTGGACATTTTTTGATTTTTTGCTGGTCGACTTTCACAGGCTTCATGACACCTCGATTTTGCAGTGACGTCATTCCTACGTCACTACTCTAGATCAACTGGACACATTGAGACTCTTACCTGAAACTCGTGTGTAACGGCTTTGCGAAACAAGTTTCACGGGAAGTTACACGGCGAAATTTTGTTCTGAAACTTGTTCTTGACAAAATTTTCGATTGCACGACAACCAAAAACCAGTTCTATTTTTCGTAAAGCTATCTTGCGACGAAAGTCACAAAGCCTAAATTGTGCCGTGTAACCTGCAAAACTTGTGTCGCAACGGCGTTACACGCAAGTTTCGACTGAACGTTTCAACGGGTTAATACTGACACTGATTGAAAACGAGGCATCCAGGGCCAAAATTTACAGTATTTTCTTATAAATTAAGTCTGCAAAATTGTCGCTATCCTGGATGTAAGAAGAAAAGAAAGACAGAACAAGCGAACAAGTGTATGCTTTGCATTGACACCATATTATTTCCTTGCATTTGGCCCTGGATGCCTGATTCCAGAAGAGGTTCCACTGACAAAATAGTACCTTGGTTCATTACCAGTAGTAAATCCACTAGAGTGCAAACAATATAACCGTGAAACTTTAGTAATACTAAATAGCACAATTTCATGCAAATTCCATTGTTTTCTATTGTTTAACTAGCACTATTTCGTACTATTAAGTAATAAGTGTTTCACGGATTAATTGTTTGCACTCTACTATTAAGATAAAGTATTTTTCATATATATTTTTTTAGTCTCAACAATGAATCATATAGTTTCCCTAGGTACAGAGGCTCTCTCGCCTCAGTATCTCACGGGCATAGGTTTCATTCTCTCGCGAGAGAAACCTACGGTCGAGAGGCACTTGAGCGAGAGAGAGACTGCATGGAACCTAGGCTATGAATTAGTAGGAAGAAGAGTCAGGGCAAATAAAATGTAAGTCAAGGCATGGCGCGTAGATTGAACCCTGGAACGACCTCTGAGCTGATCTAAGTCAGGGCACGGCTAACTTATAGATCGAACCCTGGAACAACCTCTGGGCCGATCTAAGTCAGGGCATGGCTAAACAACCTCTTGGCTGATCTAAGTCAGGGCATGGCTAACTCACAGATCAAACCCTGAAACAACCTCTGAGCTGTTCTAAGTCAGGGCATGGCTAACTCACAAATTGAACCCTGAAACAACCTCTGGGCTGATCGAAGTCAGGACTGAAAACAGGTAAACCCAGAGGAAAACCCTCCAATATTGATTTATATTTGTTCATTCATGTGTCTTCTCATACGCAAACGCCAAACAAAGAAATGATACTCTAGGGAATGACATGCGGTCTGAAATGATAAATCATTATGTTTTGTATGACAATTATATCAGATAATTATCATTTGAAATTCAGAAATTGAAATTGAAAACTGCAAAAGAAATAAATCGTATTTAAAAATATTCCCTTGCGCGTCCAGTAACTCAACGAAGAACACAGTTCTTATGCATCCATGTTTCCTTTTCGGTTGTAATGTTTTTCCATCTAACTCCTCGCGGGAATAAACCAAGTTTCTCTATCCATTTTATCACATTCTCTCAAGAATTTCCGATACTCGTACTAAAGGATCTTATTCTTACGGCTATGCCAGCTGATCTGACAGAAAATGTCAGCCAATCAGAATCGATTTTTTTGTCGTTGTTGCAAAACTGAGGCGTCACTTTTTCTCTTGGAATTATGAATTTCCAGGGAACCAAATGTAAAGAAACGTTCCTTATAGGAGGGCGATAACAGTGACACCATAACTAATGGGTTGTATATATATATATATTTATTTATTTAGTTTTTATTTTTTATTTTTTACAAACATTTTAATTGAAATTTACAAGCTATCCCAACAGACATCCCTATTTCACAGTGTGAGGCCTATTCAGTGGCGGGTCTAGAACGATTTTAAAGTGCATATGACACGAAAAACTCTCAATGTTGAAAATGTGTAGTTTATTGGTATTAGTATATGTAATAGGACTCCATGCTGTCCAATTAAGAAATAATNTAATTATATAGATATATATAGAGGATATTACATGGGGGCGCGGAGATACGAAATTTATCTTCGAGTGTCGAAAAGATCTCTCACGACAGTGACACCATAACTAATGAGTTGTATATTTTTATTGCAATGGCGGACAGGGTTTTTTTTCGCTGGTCACTGAATTTTCAAAGGCTTCGTGGCACCACTCAGTTTTGCACGAGGTGAAGTCATTCTACAACACTCGTTTTCACTGGTCCCACTGTACTCATATGTAAGTTATGGGGCAGACCTGGCGGAGTTCTCCAAAGAACCACAACAACGCAAGGGACGGGGGGTCGGGAAAATAACAAAATAGAGGTAGAGCAACCGCAGGTCGAGGGGGAGTACAGCGAGGACAACTAAAATACCCATAAGTGCAAAAGATACTGCATGGCCTTAGCAGGTCGGAAGAGAAGTGATCAGATATGCTAATAGTTTTCTTATATATTCGCACGCGTGGGACCAGTTCGAATAGAGACACGTGAATTATTGTTCAAGGTGTTATGGCAATCTCGTATTCCAGTTCCTTCCCTATATTTTGGTTCTAGACCGATCGTCTACTGGAAGAAGACGATTTGGAAGCAAATCCACATTARTGTAGAATATTTGTCAAAATTGATCCTGTGTTTCTAGAATGATATCTACTTGAAGAAAGAATTAATTCAGACATGCCTTTACATATAGATTATTTGCATCCTAATCAAAGTCTGTTCATAGTCCTGCAGCTGGTCACGGGATCTAAAGCTCCAGGTGACCTTGAGTTAGCTTCCGACATTAAGTCATTTAAAATTCAAACGATCCATACATGAAGACATCAGTACACGATGTTCCTTCATTGTTATAGTCATACTTCATGAGATCCTGTCCAAACCAAATGCAAAACTCTTGGCCAGCGGTAACAAACATTGGTGTTGTAAAGTTTGGAAATATCAATTCAGGAGGCAAAGAAGTAAACCCAGGAATGCGATACTTCATTTGCCTCCGATCATAGATATATTCGTCATGAGGGAGAATCTTTTGGTCCGCGTTGTTGGTTATGATAGTGAACAACGAGTCGGAGAAACTTTCGGAAAGGTGCACACCCCCAGTTGCTTCGGGCTGATTCGTACTTATTAGTACATGACACACTTCCAGATCTATGGACCAACTTGACTGTCGTAACTGCTCCATTTCCTTGGATAGAAAAACTCCCATATGATGAATTTTGAGCTCCAAAGCAGACAGGATCGGAGTTGATCTTCAGCCATTTGTCTAACAAGATGATAGAATGAATGACAAGCTACATTCAATCAAAATCTTATCAATCAAGATCTTATTATATATGATAAATAGTTATGTTATTGTCCTCTTAATTGAAAGCACTCGTGCACATATTTGCAAACGAGGCTTTGGATTTTTTCTGGAGGGTTAAACAGATTCTGGAAAATATAATTTTCACTCTTTTTTTTWWAAATTCATTAAATTTCTGCTTTCCATAACATCAAACAAATTCTTTCTCAGACTCTCATAGCGCGGACATTTCACCAGGAAGTGTCGCTCGTCCTCCATTTCCCTAAGTTCACGCCTAGTACATATACGGTCTTCGGGTTTTCTATACGGCCTTTTATAACGCCCCACTTCTATCTCTAGCGACCATGCACTTTTTTCCCGCCAATACACACGCGTACGTGTTTCATCTTCAAAGTTTTCCCGCCAATACACACGCGTGCGTGTTTGATCTTCAAAGTTTTCCCGCCAATACACACGCGTGCGTGTTTGATCTGCAGAGTTTTCCCGCCAATACACACGCGTGCGTGTTTGATCTGCAGAGTTTTCCCGCCAATACACATGCGTGCGTGTTTGATCTTCAATGTTTCCCGCCACGTGCACACAGATTCAGTAGAACGTTTTTGAGGGGGTGGTTTCCCTCCCTCATTTAGTGCCATTAAACGGGCAAATTATTTGGCAAATTATGGATATGGATCCCTTTCACCTCCTGCTACATGTCTTTATCTTAATCTTTTTTTGTTTTGTTTTGTTTGCTAGCACAATTTTGTTTTCAAGACAAAAGCGACAACTGTGTAGAATACTAGAATAATAGAACTCTACATACAATTATTCGCCGAAGGCGAAGTGAATATCGGGGAATAATAACCGAAACGAAGTGAGGTAAATAATTGTTTTAGTATAAATACATGGGTGATTCTTTCAAAAAAAAGAAGAAAAAAAAGATAAAAGACACATTTAAAATTAGGAAACAGCAACAAAGCGGCTGGCCGCCATTTTGGATTATCGCTGGAGGTGATTATCGTGTGATAATCTGAGTTTCTCGACCAATCAGCGCGCGAGATTTTCAATAATCACCTGTGTATATATATTATACTAAAACGTACTAATGTCCAAATTCAGGCCGGATAAAAGTGAAATTAAAACTAGGCAAGGGAAAAAACTACAAACTGAAATCGCAACAGAATTAACTTAATTAACTTACCTATGATCTTGGAGCACGTCGTGCCGTTGCCAAAGTAACCATCTTTGCACGTGCAKTTGTATGAGCCAATGACGTTGGTACAAGTTGCATTGGGGCTACAGTCATGCTGCCCTGCAGTACATTCATCAATATCTGTCAATTAAACGAATTCAATTCAGAGTGTTTTTTCATGATCATAACATTCCTTCCTTCTTCTCTATACAATACTATACAATAACTTTATTTCAAGAGAGAAACGCAATAACCTCTTACAATTTCTAACCTACTACCCTCCAAAAATATATATGAATAGATGTAGCTTGGAGCCAAAAAAACGGACGACCGAGAAAAATCGGCGTCAAGCTAGGGTCTAACTAGGAAACTATATGATTTATTTATTTCCTTTCATTACAACTTATATTTAGCTTTATTTATTTGACCAAATAAGTATTTTCTTTCTTTTCAATATGATCTAAATATATAATTTAATGTAATCTAACATAAAAGGAAATGTGTACTGTTGTATTGTTGTAAGCTAGGAGTGTACGCGCAGCCCGTTTTTGAAGAAGGAGTGAAGAAGGAGTCGCATGCAGTAGCAGCTGCATGATGGGAGCAATTCCCACAAGCATCAGAATAATATATGAAGTAGTTATTTATACAAGAATTATCAGAATCGTAAAGCAGAGTTAAAGTTTAGATAGGGTTTGATGCGACATACTGAGAAAGCCTACTATACTACTCTCTCCCTCCCTCCCTCCCTCCCTCCCCGCTCCATCACTACTTCCTTCCCTCCTTCCTGCCTTTATCAATCGGACCATATCGAGAAGTACAACCTTACGAAACAACAACCCCTACCTTCGCAGTGTTGTCCTATATATCCAGTACTCGGGCACAAACATTCATACGTGTCTTGCGTGTAGTTTGCAATACAAGTGAAATTGTGAAGACATGGGAACTTACTGCAGTTTGACTAAGAAATAATAATGAAACACTTTTCAATTTCTATGATAAATTTTCTTGCAGACTACTATTAAGAAACCATAAAAAAGTTCTGCTTTTTTGGTTGTCTAAATATCAGCCTATGCGGGTTGGGAAAAGATTTCAAAAAATCGATTTTTTTTAACTTGGAAGTCAAAATAAAGGTTAGAAAGTTTTAGAATGAATCATGTTAAAAAGATTCTTAGTTCAAATWAGCTGACGTTCGACAAGGACGCTAAATATTCTGACTTAGATATGCTCAGAGGTTGTTTCGATACTGAATATTACCAAGGTTTGAAAGGCACATATATCTACGTCGAACTCGTAATAGCAATATCCAAATTAAACTTACCCTAATGCTGTAGTGGTCAAAATGTTGATTCTGACTTTGATACTTGGACGACGAGTTGTATTTATCAGTCGGCAACAGCTCACAGAGGTACTGGGCTTGCCCATGGTAAAAGAAGATAGGCTTTTTCCCAAAGTTGAACGATAAACAAGTCATGTTCCTTACACAGGAAACTGCACACGGTTTGTAGCTCGGAGCGTGGAACTGACGAGTGTTTTCTACCTCTAGTTTACTTTTTGGGTGAAAAACGAAGTAAGCATAGCCGAATTCTGGTGTTCGATGTAGAGACTTGTTCGCTACCGCGACTTGAAGAACTTCTGAAGACGTTAATCTAAAAGTGATGGTGACACAAAGCACCTGAAGGACATGAAACCCTCTCACCATTTTTGACAATATGACATCTGATTGGCAAGAACACATCTTCAGGGGAGTCAATACAGTCAACAAACTTCGTTCGTAATTTTAGTTCAGCAACCGAAACGTTTCTATACTAATTAATGCTTCGTATATGACCCTCATAACAACACACTCACTAACAATGCCTTGATACCTCCACTCTAATTTTATCAAAAAATATTACTATTCAATTAATAAATGGTGAGTTAGTTGTCGTTGAGACTTTAAGGATCTAATAATCACAGATTTCTTCACTTACGATGTATGGCATGATGTTTTTTATAGTCCWATCCGTCCGATCACATTAAAATATTCAAAACAATGTTTAACAAATACAGTTAAAGATTTACAATAAGATATGAGAGCTCCCAGGCGGCACTATTGAATAAGACGTTTTCAAGAGAGAAAATTATTAATTTAATAAAGGTGGCTTAAACAAAAACAATAAATCGTGAAAAAACCTTTTTAGACGTTTTAAAAGAAAGGGGAAATTTTCGAATTAGGAAATTTTTACTGAAATCACGATAAACATGAAACTGTAAGTGTTGGGGCGTTTTAGTTATCGCTTATTCATCTCGTTTTTTTTACCTAAGTTTCTAAATAGCGATTGAGTTGAGATGAGATAAGATCAACTTTATTTTTTACAAGCTAACCTATTCAATAACATACTAATACCGGTTTCCAAAAGAGGCGTGAAGCAATCGGAAACTAGTAAAACAAATCTACTTAACGATTATTAGTGAATATCGGGGAATATTCTTTCATCTGTTCGTTACATCTAATCTGTTCGTACAAAACACTGGCATGTTTACGTTTCAATTTTTAATATCCCAAATCTTGGGGAAAATATAAATTTAATCCTTAGCACAATTCAAATACAATTTCAGTATTTATCAAAAATAATAATAATAATAATAATTAAAGGTACAAATGCCATTGAAAAAAATACAATTTCAAAAATTATTTGATCCTTCAACAAAAATCTTCAACGATAATCGATTATTTATATATGCATATTACAAGTAGAACAAGTCAATTTGCAGCTGCATAAGTTGCTTCATATACTGCGAGGATCAGCTCAATTTGATACATTATAACCGAAGTACAAATATATATTACATAATATACAGTCAATTGAAAATACCTTGTCGTCGAGGGCAAGCCTACGCGACTGGACCGAAAGGGAATGGGTAAAAATCACTGAAGCGGTTAAATATTCGTTCTGAATTCTAATTAATTGTTCCCGCTAGCTAGTAGTAAAGATAATATATATATTTAGGCACTGCCTAAAAGTGGAGCTCCCGAGACGGAAGTCACAGGGAAAAAAATTTGAATGAAGCTAAAAGGAAAAAATAAGATCGGGGATTCGAGATGAAGATAATTTCTCCCATAATAAAAACCATGCAGTGAAATCGAATCGAAATGCACTACATTGTTTTCTTTGCGCGAGTATACTCTCCCACTTAGGAATTTTGTACACAACTCACCCCCCACCCCAAGGGGCTAGTTTTGTTCTTGGAAGATTCTTCGACAAAGTTTTCCAAGGCCGACAGTTTTAGGCTTGGAATCTCTTTTACTTAAAAAAAACAAAAAACGAAAGATAACTACAGATAATCCAATACAATATCAAGTTTAGTCAAATTTACCTCGGATGTCTTTCATTGAAATCAAAAATCTGGAGATTTAGGACAAATCAAGACTAAAAAACAGACTTGAAAACTGGTTAGAGTGCATTCAGTCAAACTGTTGAATAGTCAGATAAATGTATCTAACTTAGATAACTATTTAGTTGACGTCACCTAAAATAATAAAAGAGCGCCAAATAAGGTAGACTCTTCCACAGTCTCTTGCTCGTCCGCCTCCACGCTTAGAGACTGTAACGCTACAATGACCGAAAGGACTTGTGGGTCCCGAAAACTTGGACCCAGCGTGCTTTGCGAACCAAAATACTCTTCCACAGTCTCTCTCGTTTTCGCCGCCATCTTGAAAATATTGAAACGAGAGAGACTCTGGAAGAGTATTTTATAATTACCCTTCTATTCTACCAATCATTTCTACGCTCTTACAAGCAAATTAATTCTATTGCAACCGACCGTTTTAAAACTTCTTGTTGGAGTTTGCTCAATCTCTGTCATTTGTTATTCAAATAAGTTCCACCTAAAATACTTTCACTATCCAGAAAATAAAATATCGAAACAAAACTGCAAAACTGTCTGTCTCGCACAATACAACTACTTTGACTGACAGCAGTAGTCAGAAATAAATGACAATTAATAACAATTACTTTACTCTTATTTGTGGCATCTTGTGTTGTATCGATAACAGTGCTTTCACATTTTCCATTCAAACTTTTCAATGTTCAAAAAGAAGCCCGAGTTCACGCAGATATGCGTCTAGTTTTGGTAACGCATTATATGACCCTAGCGCACCTGTTTTGCAACTTTTGTAGGCGTAGAGATAGACCAGTTCCCAAAGAATCCCACAAAGAATCCCACTTCGCAACAGAATGTGGGTATAGAATGTGGGCCTGAACTAATGCGTATACCGAGACAAGATTGAGATATTGGAGGATGAGTGCTTTGCTCAAGGTTCTTGAAGAGTCTTTGCACAATAAATGAGAAATTACAAGATCTCTTGGGACTATGTGATACCGCCAAGCTTGGCTTTACTGAGGTTTTCAATATTAGCGCGAATTAACTACGACTCATTTTCAACGGTTTGTTGTGAACTTGGTTTTTACTGCTCAGTCAAGGACAAAACCAAATTTCACCGTGCAGCTCGTAGATACCGAGATCGCTTTTATGACAATGGCAGTAACATGTGGAACAATCTACCAAAATACTTAGCTTATACAGTCACTTACCTTCAACCTTCACCTTCTTTCAAAAGGAAACTAAAGACATTTAACCTGACAATGCACAAAACAAATATTTGTACATTAATCGTGCAATTATATGTATAAAACTGCATTTATTATTTTTTCATTTCCCTATTTTTTGCCATCGTCGGGGCATAATGACCTTTTTATTCTTTTATTCGGGAGGCTGGGAGTTGACATATGGAGCTACATAAAGTCTTACATTTTACTCACTGATCGAGGTTCTTTGGGGGATGAGGAGAGGAGGGAGGTTCAGTATAGTCATCCTCAAGTACAAAGCCTCATCCATAATAATTAATTGACTTACTATAGCGCCTTTTAACTTTAAAATGATCAAAAACAAATACCTCTAATCAATTAATCATCTCTATATTTAGTTCCCATAATCGGTTATAACCGCTTTCAACAAAGGATTTTTGATATTTTTTTGACTGGTCTGGTTTGATAACAAGGGTGTAATGTAGGACGACACGCTATACGTTCACTGGCGGGAAATTCTGCAGGATACTGAAACCACATTACAAGCAGTACCGTGATTTGAAATTATCATTTTATCTTTCCAAGCCTGTCTCCCATAATGTAATTGAAAACGAAACAAAAATAGAAAAATTAATTACAGAAAAATAGAAGTGATTTGGCATCGCTTTTGTTTACTTTACGACGGTTAATCTGGGTAGTTGAAAAATGATCCTTGGACGAACCGAATCAGCCGGGACAAGAGATTCCCATCAGACCTCCAGAATGGAAGTGGAATATCGGGGGGAAACACTTAGCCTTATTTCCACTTATTATTCCATATCAAACCCAAGTAGAGAACTCCAGGTGCATGGCTGTAAACGAGTGCCTGCAGAGTATGATGGAAGTGAGATATCCTTAAACGATCAGCAATAAAGAACTTTGGAAAGAACAGACGAAAGACCTATGGATGTTGTAGTGAAGGTGAGTCTTGGAAGTGGATTGAACATACTTTACGAAGGAAAGACTAGCATGTACCAAAACGTTGGAATGGAACCCTCAAGGGAGAAGGAGAAAGGTGGGAAAGCCACTACAGTCTTGGAGGAGGACATCACACGCGACGGGAAAAGCCATGCAAAGAAAACAGCAGGGCTGAGAGGACAATGATAAAGGGCCTATGTCATGTTCCCAAAGGAGCGAAGAGGACTACAGATTTTAAGCGAATATTTAGATATTCTGGAACTCTAGAATTTAATAAACTAACGAATTAAGGAGATAAAGGAGATCACGTCCTTAACTACATTCAAACATCGTTTGAAATTGCATTTTTTAGGTATCTAATATTTTGATGAATTTTTAATAACTATAATTATATCAAATTTGATCAGTCATAATAATGTTTGAAATATCCATATTTATTCTAATTTATACTTACATTAGGAAATTATTTATTATATATTTATTATTTACAGGGTCCCTCTGGATATCAGCCAGCAGAATGGGCCACCCTGTTTAAATAAAGTCTTTGATCGATTGATTGATCGACTAGTAGAGAGGTATAGGTTGCTATCAATAGACGTCACTTCTGGTAATAGCTCTTTTTCGATGGCTTGTAGAATCCTGGAGGTTGTTTTGATCTCTTGTTTTCTGGTTTGATGTCGTGAAAATAGTCAAATACAATAGTTTGAGGACTTATTTTGATATGTTTTGACTTAGCATCCGCTAGTTGCCCCCCAGTCAACCGCTTGTTTGCCCCCAGTCAACTCCAAAAAAGTCACGTGATTGAGCTAAAAGACAAACAAGCAGGAGAGAAAGCTCGGTTATCGCGCAGGTAGCTTGAGTCATCAACCTACGCAGCGCTTGTTATCAGGCTTTCAAACGTACATACTTTATTGAAGCTCTCTTTGACAGGGCTTTTCAGCCACAATATAATAGAAATAAAGTATAAAATAATTTACAATCCATTAAAACTATATACACATAAAAAAATATAATTACCAAACCTATATGCGAACACTTAATTCATCGAAATCTATAAAGATAATCTATAAAAGCTACAAATACTAATCTAATCTTTATTAAATATCCTTTTAAACAGTGTACGGCGTGAATCATCTGACTTCCCAGTAAGACGCTTAGATTCTCATGGAATTTTAATTTTTCGTCGTGTTTTCTCAAACTGACGTAAAATATTTTTAAGCCGTTCCGATTTTTTCTGAATATCGCTATGGTGATTTACCACAGGTATCCCATAACGTAATAAATACCAAGGTCAGTTTATCGGGATCCTCCACAATAATTTTAAAAGTACGTGTAGGCAACCTTACTGAAGATCCAGGGCAAGAACGTGGGTTATTTAAATTTAAAGTATGCCAAAAAT
Source organism: Actinia tenebrosa (assembly GCF_009602425.1). The sequence continues at coordinate 60,233 of NW_022261707.1, read as the reverse complement.
TCYTTGGCATTTGCGGATCGGAAAACGGCTGTGACCAAACTTCCCTTCCCCTTCCCCCCACCCCACGTGACAGAATGTTCATCATTTCGCCGTGCTTGAAATCTTTACCATCAATCGCTCTTTTGAGTTGCACCAAAACAATACGAGATCACGGGAGACGAAAAATTCAACAATCCATGGTCTAAGACGCTTTCTTACCTCTCAATCMTAAGGGAGACCTTCCTATAAACTTCATTCCCGAGGAATTTTGATGCCCTAGAGCTCAAAATGTCGAGAAAATTTCGGCCTGTTTCYCAAAGTGGAATGTATAGTGTTCGAGGTTCGGAGATAGCGAGGACGGGCAACTCCAATCCACAGATGATTCGCTGTGTTGTAGAGCTGCTAGATGACTCAGAGTTCATCATTGATCTAGATGTAAGTATGAATACGTCGATAAGAGCCTTAAAAATTCTGATTTATTTTTGAATTCTGTGTGCGAGAACAAGTCTTAATAGTATACAGTGCCTTTGGTCTTGACAAAGTATTGACTTGCATTATATTATAATATTACAACCCAGTTGTTGTACGAAATATAGTATTTGGTCTCCTAAAACAGCTCAGTTAGACCTTGTTGTAGGTTTTTGAAAGACCATAAGAGATATTTAGCGCAAAATTGGCTTAATTAAATGGAAAAAGTTCCCGTCGCTTTACGTAAAAGATATTTTAAAACAGGATGAAGGTTCGACGTTCGTGACAAATTTGTAGACGTTCGTGGAGGTCTCAAAATGGTCTTGTTGTCGCCCTGTGTGTCTTCCTTCTCAGATGTTTATTCTAATTATTTTAGCTTTGCGATAACCGGCAAATTCATTTCTTACACTTCCAAGCAACACATAACGGCCTGATTGAAGGAGATTTGTCTGAAGTCAAATATTATAGCTTACAAGTGTTAGAGCTGTCTGTATTTTTGTACTGCAGTCGATTGAAAATATTTGATATGRGTACATGAATTGAAGCGTTTCCAGAAATTATTTTTACGAAAAACACCATTGCAACCAAATAATAATGCTAAGGAATATTGTAATTTTAAAATCAGGAGGATTCCTTTGGACTGAAGTCCTTGTGGGACGTAAAGCTGTGCAAGCTGTTGTCTTGTTGCACTCACCATATCGTTATGGCTTTTGGAAGCTTTCGCCTCATGGACGTTTGATAGTCATTTGTTAAGATATTTGGCATTTCATTGAAACGTAACCCGTACACGTATTCCTCTTATCTGACCATATAATCTTCTCCTTAAAAAATCGGGGAAACACCTAATACTAATCGTTTAAGTTTAATTTTTTACAACTAAGGTGTACAAGTTATGCCCAAAAAGGCTTGCCTCAGTGATTTTATACGCTTCTTTTTCTCACCTTCAAAAACCAGAAAAGCTATTTCCTTTATGATGTCAAAGGATTTTGGTTGAGATTTTAGTTATAGCTTGTTAAATGGCATAAAGAGTTTTATCCATTTTTGATAAACCATTGAGCTGTCAATGTCAACGTATCAACAATGTGTAATCAGACTGTGGCTTTCGTTCACATAAGTCTTATTCTTCATAATTTGCTATTACACATAAACCCAAATACTAAACTAAACTTACCAAATCTTACTAAAACTCGACAAATTAATTTTTCAAATATTCCATTTCTATTACAGTTAGTAATTTCCTCTTTTATTTAAATTTTCATTCTGAAAATAGAATTTTTACCACTCTTATTGGACAGTCAATGAAAACTGTTTGTAACGTAATTTCCTGAATTGCAAATTCCTGTTAATTGTTGTGGTTTTACTCCTTACACTATATTCTAGACACTCCCACATTTTTATTTTTGATTTCTTTCACATTGAATCTCTCAATATTAAAGCCAGCAATCTGCTAGTAGATATATATACTTTACTTTATCTGTTAATTATATAACAAAATCTTTGTTACACATATATTTTAATTCTATGATTGTAGTTAATAGCCTTTAGAAATTGTACAATGCTTGATATTTYTAGTTTCTATATAGAACCTGTAAAATAGTAGAGCGATCTTTATTCAACCTGTGAAAAAAACTATTTATTTAGTACTATAGTTGATAAAAAACAACGGAAAACAATAGGTTTAGAGTCTACTTCTAACTATATATTATACGTACTATTTATTCACAGGTTAAATAAAATCATTCTAGATTAATAGTGGTTACTAGATCTTATTGTATTGTCTTTCTTTGTTTCTATATATTGACTATATTATACATGAACAAGTAGTTTTTGTTTCACATGTTAAGTAATTARAATCACTTATTCATAACATAGTAAAAAATATTTTCCTTTAGTTTTCCTAATTAAAACACAGTTTATTTATGATAGTGAATTAAATTGTAYGTATATGATATCTGTTGAGAATTATGATGATAATCAATTATTTTTTTCAAAGGTATCGAAATATATGTTTATGAAATATATGTACATTTAATTTTATTAACCACTGTGTGTAACTGATTTTAAGATTTTGTAAGCTGTGATTGCAAACAGAATAATCATTTTATTATGTACTCTTTGATTTGAACTTTATTTATCCTGTAAGAAGACCCAAAACTAAATAATTGCCATTTCTGTAAAACAATTTTCCTGATTTCAATCTATAGTCTTACAATATGGTACAAAATTCCTTCAGACAAAATTCGATTAATCTTTAATGTGTTAAGAATTCTGCGTAAAACATGTTTTATGTACATTAATTTAAAACTGTACTTTTCTTGTCATGCATATAATTGAAGGGGTTCATATAATATGTTTAATAATTAATATATATGTAATTGCATTAATTATATATCAGAAGAGTATAAGAAATTAAACCTCATATGACATTAAACCTATTCACATTGCTTTCCTGTTTGGTAAATCTATGAAACTTAAATAATATTTATAATAATTTATCTAACACAAACATAGACTTCCAAATAATTTGCTTATACATTGTATAATGAAAAAAATCTTTGACAACTAAGATAGTAATGATGATAATAATAATAATAATAATGATAATAATAATTTGGTGCTTTTGTTTAACAAATAATTATAAAATTTCAATGCTTTTTACAATAGGATTATAAATATATTAATGGATATATATATATATATTTTTTTTTATTGGCCATCAAGACTTTGTATTGATATATGCTAACCCTATAATGACATTGTTCATCCRCTGTGATTCCTATATTGTGTTTTTCTGACGTCTCTAGATAGTGCTATTGTTATGCAAAACTCATTGAGTCATTTCTTCTTATCTGTATTAGCTATTGTCTGAAGWTTTCGTCTTTTGTCTTATTTTCATCAAACAGTGTTGGATTGAAATTATGCTGAAGCTCACTGATTATATACACTGCATGTGTAGTCACTTCAGGATATGTCTTAGTTTGCATGAAATAGACCCGTTTTGAATTCCAAATTACCGCTGTGTTTCTTRATCACAGACTCATTWGCACAGGSTTAGCCTYGAGTTTGTGAAGAATATTCACRTGTTCCAGTCAAGGTCTGTCGAGTTTCAAAATGTTTGTATTGTTGAAGTTGTGCATTCTTTACTTTTCWGTTGGTATTTGTGAATATTTAAACACTGATACRAGGCTAACCCTGTGCAAATGAGTCTGTAATCAAGGAACCCCCCTTAGGGTAGTTTTTGGCTGATGTTCAGTCACAGAATTTCCATGACAATTCCATAGGCATGTTAACTGCCTTTCAAAAAAAATTTTTTCGGTTAATGTTTGAGAACGCTTTGATTGATGTCCTCCAAGACCCTTACAAAACTATGATTCAATGTGAGGAATTGGAAAGAGCTCTAACATACAATATTGAATAAAACATTAAATTACACACACATTTTTATTTATTTATTTTTTACTTCCTTTTATTTATTTTGAGCAGAAAGATTCTAAAGGAGAAGTCTTGTTGAATGAAGTATTCAACCACTTAGATTTACAAGAAAGAGAATTCTTTGGTCTCCACTATTTTGCTCCAGACTCACCTGACAACTTGGTAAGATAATATTTGCCATTAGCAATAACTATTAAACAAGTTAAAAGTTATTTACAATTTTGCACTTMTTTCTTATTTATGATGAAAATGTTTATTTTTTGGACAGTTTGTTGGTTGGATTTCAAAGTAGTAATACACAGTGTCACTTGACATGAGTTTATGTCCATAGTACGTGATATCCTAATTACCATGAGAAATATTTGTCACTGGACATAA
>NW_022261707.1:43641-55831 GCF_009602425.1 Actinia tenebrosa | reverse complement strand
TGGACATAAATTTATGTCCATCATAAAATGCTAGACTAGTTGCTCGACATGAATTTACGTCCATCATGAAATGCTACACCATGAGAAATATTTGTTGCTCGACATAAATTTATGTCAAAATGAAAAAATGCAAAAGTTCAAAAATAAATTTTAACTTGTTTTAGTAATAATTTTTATATAATTTAATAATTTGTATTACATTTTTATTTTTTAAGGATGTACYGTAATCATTATAAGAATTTGTTCTAACTTGAATATGCTAGACTTACATATGTGTACAGTCACAGACTTCTTGTTGTTAAAAAATTGTACTAAGTAATGGTTGACCCCTACTCGTTCTTACTTTATACCCGTAATATATTGCTTCAGGTTTGGTTAAGAGAAGAAAAATTGATAAGAAAGCAACGAAAAGGTAGATAAAATTAATGTCAATTAAACTCCCATAAAATTTTAAAACCTGTTTTGACCAAATTAAGCTACAGTGTACGTAGTTTTGCATGGCCATGAATTTTTTGGACAATCTTTTATTCATGTATTTGGTATTTTTTGTTTAGTCTACTGTGCCCAAAGAAAGTTTCCACAAATTAGCCAATCACATTCTAGTATCTCAATAATGTTGAACACTTGAAAATATATTGTTTTTTGTACCACGAAAATATGGTGTGTGGTTTATATATTTTAATTAATGGTATTTCGTTGCTGCAACATGTTGCATTAACGATCTTCAAGAGTCAAATTATTGAYGCTATCTGTTTTGTGTTGTCTTGCGCACAATGTTACTTGAGGCCAACTTTTAACGCAATATTGTAGCACTAAAAATCATCTCGCATAACATCTCCTTTAGTGTCGAGCACTCGTTACATTCGTTATCGTGACTTTTTTTCTTTTTCTCTCTTTAGGCCCACCTCCTTATATTTTCTATTATGGTGTAAGGTTTTTTGTGTCAGACCCTGCAAAACTGACTGAGGATCTCACAAGGTACCTAATAATAAATCAATTCAATTCATTTTATTCAACAATGTAAGAAAATAGTTTATTATATAATTACCGATGAAATATCTATTTTTCTCTATTTCGAAAAATTGATATCTTCACATGTGAAAATAACACCATTGCGATGGCTATTCAAAAATACACGGAAAGAATTGGCTGAAAAAGCCAAAACATAGTTCATTGATAATCATATAATAAACAGAATATTACATGGGTGTTTGGAGATACAAATTTTATCTTCTCGTGTTGAAAATCTCTCACTCGTTCGCTACGCTCACTCGTGAAAGATCTTTTCAACACTTGAAGATAAAATTCGTATCTCCTCGYGCCCATGTAATATCCTCTATGTATGTAATACAATGATTGATGAGGCCCAAGCCAGAGGGTTATATGGGGCATTACAAGATATGGAAAATTAATAATAATAAATAACTAGTCAGCAAGTATAAAATAAATTGACATATTGACTCAAGGGCATCCAGATCAATTCCTTGACTCGTTGGTTCTCTTCTGTGCTTAGATGGATTTCCAGTTATCAATTTTTTATATTGTTTATCATCTTGTATCTTATTATAATCGTTAATTATTAAATTCTATACGATTATTATATATGAAATTTGATTTGTAAATAATTTAAGGATTAAAGTAATTTCATTATTTAATAAATGTCATGTGCATAGTATGATACATACTGTACGGTATGATGAAATGAAGCACATGAATTAATTTTCAATATTTTTTGTTGTAGATATTATTTTTATCAGCAAATCAAAAGAGACCTACTCACTGGGAGGTAAAATAAACAATTCTTMTTATTATCATATTTAATTGAATACATGCAGGAAATTTAATGTCGTATGATGTATCATTTATGATCAGACATCAGGTGAATTAACCTATGTACCAGCTATGATATACAAGGGTAAATTTTTACACCGTGAAAAGATGAAAAAACTGAAAAAACTTAGCGTCGAAGGACTAGCATCCGAAATGACAGTAAATTTTTCATCTTTTCACGGTGTAAAAATTTACCCTTTTATCATTACTGCTTCATTAGAAACACCGATGCACGCAACCCACACTAGTTTTAAGCTAGTTATCTCTTCTATGTACATGTACCAGCCACTTAGTTCCAGGACTCAGTTAAATTTTCATTTGATATTAAGTTCGCCTTGTGGTTTCCTATACGTATATACTTCACATACTTTTTAAGTGACAGAGATATCATTAAAACAATAATTGATACTGTACATGTTTGGTTGTCATAGCTCACAGCTTCATGAATGTCATGTTTTCTTTAAAATGTTTCCTAGATTACGGTTCAAGCTACGGTACATTTTTTGTACTGGTGGTATGTTGTGGGTTAAGATTCATATCTGCTTTCATGAATAAATTGGTAGATATTTGATGATATACAATGCCTTATCTGATATAGGATTTACATGTACTTCTCAGGTTACCCTGCTTTTATGATACTGCAGCAGAATTGGCTTCATATATACTTCAAGGTACATGTATTGCAATAAAATACAATACACTTAGCTCAATATAAAGATATTTTTGCTAATTTGCAGGTACTGCCACAAAATAAAATAAAATAAATAAGAAAATAAATTAAGTGAAATTATGATGGAATATGAATAAGATATGTCTATAATGTATATGCAATATAGTGCTAATATAAAATATAAAATATATTTCATTTACAATGTCTTAAAATAAAATATTGATTACGTCTGTAAGTTATACATTACAGTGTACTTTTATAAAATTACACATGATTTATGGTTATTTTTATACTTCTAAATTCCAATCTGGTATAGTAATGGGAGCCATATGTTTGTTACCTACTGTTTATCAAGTGCTGCCCTCATAAAACGACTTAAGATACTTTACACTTAGCTATATACAGTAACTGCTAGTTTACAGTGTAGTCCACTGGAATGGATAGACGTAAATGGATGAATGAGTAAATGAAGGGATGGATGGATGGATAAAGTAATAAATGAAAGTATGGATGGATGGATTAATTAGAAGGAAAATATCATTTATTTGATGTATCTTTTATTGTTCCAGCTGAGCTTGGTGATTATGATCCAAAGCTTCATCTTGATGGCTATGTGGGGGAGTTCAGATTCATTCCTGACCAGGTAGAGTGCAATTTTAACCCTCAGATCTTATCACAATAATCGTGAGTTGTCACATTCATAGACTTTATTACTCATGCTGCAATGTTCAGGCAAGTTGTGTTTTKTGTTTTTTTGTAGYATTCTTAGGATAAGTTTGGATAGAGATTAGTTTGTTACGTTACATGTAATTTTTAGTACAGATGCAATTTGTTTTTAGCTATTAATAGGCAATATTATTGAAAAACAAAACAAAACTCGACTGATTGAACATTTATTAGTTTGTTACATTAATTCTTAGTACAGATGCAATTTGAATAAGAATAAACCATGACTTAGATTAGCTCAGAGCTAATGTTTTAGGATTCTATCTGTGAATTAGCCATGCCCTGACTCTGATAAGCCCAGAGGATGTTCCAGGGTTCAATAAAATGTGAAGGTTTTGTTAATGAATCTCACATTACTATAGCTGGGTAATGTCAGACTAAGATTAAGAATATCATGTAGCCTGTCTTTCAAGTAGTTTTTAAGTTGTCATTTAAYGAATGAAATCTGATTAGTAATTACCAACAATTGTTGCCCAAAAACTATATCTTTATTTCCCATCAAGTTTGAAGGAAATGAACAAACCACAACATTATTTCCTCCAGACATCCTGTCTGTCCTGCCCTGCCCGTCATTCCAGACATTTCTCGTTACTAATGAGTTATACATTTTGATGTTACAGACTGACGACTTTGAAGAGAGAGCTAGTGAATTCCATAAACATCACGTGTAAGTCTTACCACTTTTTTATCATTCATTCGTTATCTTTCTAATATTATTGCTGTTGCATTGTACAGTGTATACACATGTAAGCATTAGGAGGCTGTTAAGTCCTGGTCTAGGTTGGGTGGAGATTCCACTTTGACCTCCCTCCAAAAAATATTCAATGCTTTTTGGACCTTAAACTTAACTAAAGAGACCATGCTTATCTTAATGACATGTACATGTATTTCAACACGATAGTAATTATAAGCAGCATGTTATCCCAGCCTTGTTGTACTGTAGAATCCCTGATTTAGCGACAGCATAATTTCTATTTGGTGATAATAGCGATGATGATGGTTATCCTGTAATGAAAATTAATGATGATTGTGATTTTATATATTCTTATGCTATATCATATATGGCCACCATGTTGGTTGACAATGAGCTTGTCTCATTAGATCAACCAACATGGCTGCTGCTTCATTGTTGTTTTGAGTCGTGATTGCACCCTAGGAAGTAATTGATGTAATTGCATCGGTGATTAAGGTTTAATGTGAGTGTTCATTCTCAAAAGACTAGCATAAAATTCCCACTTTTTGTCAGAGTTACATGTTTTTGTTCTTATTTTAGAGGGCAAACTCCAGCTGATGCTGAATTTAATTTTCTTGAAGTAGCAAAGAATCTAGATCTTTATGGAGTTAACTTACACTGTGCACAGGTTAGTTCCATACAGTTCTACTCTATAGCAGAAAAGGGAACTCTTGGGCAGGGAGGTGTCTCATGAAGGGTGAGTCAGGTCAAAGGGCAAGGGCTAGGAGTGGTGGAGGAGGGGGACTCTATAGCAGAAAAGGGAACTCTTGGGCAGGGTGGTGTCTCATGAAGGGTGAGTCAGGTCAAAGGGCAAGGGCTAGGAGTGGTGGGGGAGGGGGACTCTATAGCAGAAATGGGAACTCTTGGGCAGGGAGGTGTCTCATAAAGAGTGAGTCAGGTCAGAGGGCAAGGGCTAGGAATGGTGGATGGGGGGGACTCTATATCTGGACAGGGCACTCATAGCGAAAGAGGGGGCTTATGAGGAGTGAGTCAGGTCAAAGGACAAGGGTTAAGAGTGGTTGAGGAGGGGGGCTCTATAGCAGGAGAGGGTACTCATAGGAAAGGAGGGGGCTTATGAGGAGTGAGTCAGGTCGGAGGGCAAGGCCTAAGAGTGGTGGAGGAGGGGGACTCTGTAGCAGGAGAGGGCACTCATAGGGAAGGAGGGGGCTCAGGAGTGAGTCAGGTCAAAGGACAAGGGCTACGAGTTGGGGAGGAGGAGACTTTATAGCAGGAAAGTAAGGGGAAGCAGGAAGTAAAGCCAGCTGAACGTCTTAGTGCAGTTATATTAACCACTGATTTCATTCCTTAACCAGGACAATCAGGGTACTGAACTATTCATTGGTGTTTCGGCTCTCGGGCTGACTGTCTATCACAATAAATGTAAAATCAATTTTTTCCCTTGGTAAGTCAGTCTTAGGTATTAGTTTTCCTAATGGGAAACAGGTTTCATTTGGGCTGTGGGGATATCTATTGCAAGCTGGTTCTAGATTCCTTCAACTGAAAGTCATTATTAATTTTATGCATAGACAGCGCGTCCATCAATACCTTTCGTTCTTGAAACCTTTTTTACCTTTTTTTTCTTTTGGTATGTGTGCCTTAAAGGGGCACTTGGATGAAAACGCCCCAATTTTTCAAAGTCCAAATAATTGAAGTATTTGAGGATAATATGACTCAATTATGATTATGTAAACCAGATTAGTGAAAATTTTCGCCTGGGAGCCACTTGCAGATGACAAATTTTGAGTAAATGACGTCATTTACTCACAATTTATATGCTAAATGAAATTGATAATTTCTATCTGAGACATTTTACTGTGTAGAAAATATGTTGCTTGGCTACGATTGGGGCCATATAGATACGTTTAATTAAGTTTAAAGTCATTTGCAATTTTTATCCATTTTCATCTAAGTGCCCCTTTACTGCGATTCCCAGTCACACGCGACCAACTAGACCTTCAACACAAACGAAAAATTGAATTTGGGTGGACGTCAATCAAAAGGGTTTCTATCGTTTCTATTGGTTTCTACACCAGGACTGATCTGAATACTCACGTGAACACATGCAAATGTGCAAAAATCGTTGTCCTTATCTCATGCTTCTTGTCGCTGTGAATTTCTCACTCTGGATATATTTTCTCAAAAATGTCACAGGATTCCGGCTGCGAATCTTAACGCTTGATTGCAAAGCTATCGCTATGGATATGATTTGAGTTTCTTCAAGATAGGACAAGTAAATACTGATAGTTTGCAGTTTAAACGTTTGAAATTCGGAGTCGGAATCCTTAGACATGTTTAAGAAACCCTTTTGATTGACGTCCACCAAAACTCAATTTTTCGTTTGTGATTTTGTTCTCACTTGGTCGCGTGTGACTGGGAATCGCAGTAACTGATTTGTTCAGAGGGCTCGAAACAACAGTTTTGAAGCTTTAATAACAAAAACAACGCAAAAGAACTAATTCTAAATCCTCACGTTTTTAGCTGTGTATCCACCATGACAGCTTGAACCCATGTCGCAAATCATTGTAAAAAAATATAATCTGCCTCGTAAACCATTTCAAATCCATCCGTGAAATTGAAAATCAATTGGATTTTTTACATTTAATAATATCAGCCATTCTTTATCAGGTCAAAAATTATCAAGGTTTGCTTCAAAAGAAAACGATTTTACATCCAAATTCGTCCCGATTGGGTAAGTTGTACATCATATATAAAGGTCTGTTCGATCTTTCTGCTTTTTTTAGTGAGGGGGCTTCAGATTGAAGGAGCAACAGTAAAAGAACTTTTGGGGAGTCTCAAACCTTTTTATTTAACCAAAAAAACCTGTTTAATGAACTTTGTTTATAGAGGATAACACTGGACAGTAATTCAACTGATAAACTTGTGGTCCTCTKTTAACGTCTCTAGTTAATTAGGGACGAGACCGCCATTAGCGTGGTCATCCGAGCCACGTGAAGGTCTAACCATTTGCAGATGTAATTACAAAGGCAGCACCTTCTCCTCAGTTATTTTAAGACGCGAGGAGAGACGGGAGGCGGTTTTCTTGTTGACTTAATAGAAAGTTCTTAATGAGTGAAAAGGAGAGGGCTACAACCACTTTTTAAAATTTACTATGAATTCCCCAGCCCTCCCCCCTTAATTTACTGAGAATTCCCAAGCTCTCCCCCAATGATGACCGTACCTTCCCTTATCCTTTGATTTTCTTGTGCCAAGAAACGTCGCATGCTGTTCTTGGCCTCTAATTCTTTTTATCTGACATCTCTTGCAGAACGAATGGAAAGATAATGTTATAGCCTTCCAGATGCCGACGTACAGAGCGACTAAGAACATGTGGAAAACCTGTGTGGAGTACCATTCGTTTTACAGGTAAAAGAAGATGCTTCGTTCGTCTATTTGTCTGTTTGTCTGTCTGTCTGTTTGTTTAATTGTCTGTCTGTTTGTTTATTTGTTTGTTTATTCGTTGATTGCTTATTTGTTTCCTTGCTTGCAGTGTTGCTTGTTTCCTGTTTTTTCATACTTGTTTGTTTTCCTGTTTACTTTATATATATTTGGTTTGTTACAGTAGTAAGCTTGTCTTGTTTGCTAGTCTACTTTGTTTGTTTTGTTTTGTTTGGTTGTTTTTGTGTTTTGCTTGCTGATTTTTTTTGTATGTAAATTGTTTGTTTTTACTTTCTTAATTTTCCTCTTTTTGTTTGTTTGTTACCGTTGCTTGCTTTGTTTGATATTGTTTTTTGTGTTGCGTTTACTTTTTTTTATCTTTATGTTTTATTTTTTATGTGCTTGCTTTGCTTTTTTTTTATTTATTTGTTCAATTCTTTTGTTATATCAAACCGTTCACATCATACTGTAACGATTGGACATTTTCTATAACACGTGAAATTAATCGCGGTGACTTGCTATTGCCTTTCCTCTGAACCAATCACCGAGCGACATGCAGCACTAGGGAATATAGGCAATGCTTACCATTTAACCCGGAAAAAAAACCGGAAATTCCTGTTGGAAAAAACAAATGGTATATGTCATTCCGATCGAAAATTTCCGGAAAACTCAGTCTTCCGATTGATGTAATCCACTTTTCCCGCTCTTTTCGGTTCTTCCTGTAGACGCGTGTACCATATGTTAGAAGTGAAAATTCCCGCTCTTTTCTTATCATTAGCAAACGAATTTCCAACAAACCAAATTTCAGCGTGTAGCTTATAACTACAGAGTTCTCAGAATATTGAAAACCGCAGTAAACATGTTTTACATCTTTTCCTAGGACCCATTGTCCGAAGCCAACCAACAACAGGAGGTTATTCAGAATGGGCTCTAAATACAGATTCAAGTAAGAACTTTGTCATTTATCACCGGTAAAGCGTTTTTGAATACAAGGTTTTTAACATCAGTTATTGCACTGTTCAGGGGTAAAACAGAGTACCAAGCGATAGAAGAAAGTCGGAATCACGTACGACCTGAGCCAAAGATCGTAAGGTAACATTTCCAACTTCAAAGAAGCAAATGATTAGTTAATCGATGGCATGCACCCTTCCTTTGAGAATAAAAGGACAAAAGACGTGGCCGCCATGTTGGTTGACATGGCAAAGGACACCAAGACCAAATATTTTATCAAAGTCAACCAAAATGGCGCTTATGACGTCACATGCATGCCAAGGAGAGAGAAGTTTTCGTATGACTGTGAAAAGCTCACGGCACGAACACGGTCGTGACACGGCAAGGCATACGCCAGATCACATAACACGAGAATTTAATGTCCATTTAATGAAATACCAAAACACGGCATGAACACGACGCAGACACGGTCACTCCAAACGTCACGGCATTCCAGACCAATCACATTGCGTGAGAAAAAAATCCCCCAACCAAAATTCTAAAAAAACATCACGGTGAAGTGTTTTAAGGGCGAAATAGACGCCATCTTGGAAATATGTTCCCTAAAACAGTCCCACGATGCACTGCATTACCAACTCGAACCAGCTAATTAACCCATGCTAACTAAGTGACCACTGTTCTTTTTCAGAACCCTAAGTAGAAGATACTCCAAGCGAAGTGACTCAGGTACATGTAAGTGCTGTTAAACTGTTCATCTTCTCTTATTCATCTTCCTGCCTGCCCCTAAAACACTAGTTTCCTTCACAACCGTCATTAGTTTCGGTGAGGGCCCGTGAGGATCTGGGACTGAAACTAATGACGGCTGCAGAGAAGACTACTAAAATACCATCCAAATTAATCTCCAGCAATGCTGTATGGCATTAACTTGGTAGTATCTTCGTGCAAGGGGAATCCTATTCAAATACGAATTCCGATATGCCAATTCATTCGGCTAGTAGTCGTATCGTACCATAGCAATATTATACTATAATAAATATATTTGTGCATACATTATTAAAGCATCGTTTTAAATGTGACAAAAAAGGAGACGAACAAAGCGAATTCACTTCGCGGCTGAGTGGTCCAACCATTAGCTTTGTGACATTCATCATGACCTGAAAATAGCGGCACAAGTATAATCAGACTGATGCATAATATTTTCATCCTTGTTGCTTGTAGGGTCCCGAAGCCTACGGAGACTCGATCTTGATCGTGAGTTCGAAAAAGACCCTTCATTATTCAACGAGAAGCATGCGCCGAAATTCCACTACTCGTCTGCCCCAAACAGCACTGACAAGTAAGAAATGATTCTTTAGTATCGCTCAGCATTTAGACACATATATTTATATTTTACGTCAACCCTGCCCGTAAGGGGCTCTTACGTGAAGTTCGACATTTGAATCCGGGTTGCCTTGGTGAGAGGCGAGCGCTCTCACCGTTACGCCACCCGTGCTTCCCCTATGATGACCAACATGTTTTTTTCTGTCCTCAAGACTCGATAAAGTAAACTTCAGGAGATCGAATAGCACAAGTGGTAACGTTGGATCAATCGCCAAGCCTTCTGTAGCACAAGATAACCATGTAAGAATGACATACATAAATTACTTTTTAATGGGCTTCCTGTGCTGTAATGGAGAGGATGATTTTTAGAGGGGACGAGGGGACTGGTAAGACACTCATGAAGCTTTCAAATATTGACCAGTGAAAGATATAAACATGCTTGCCACTGATATAGAAATATTGAATAATGTGGTCACTGTTATCAAGCACTCATTAACGTTATTTTTTTCATTTGGTGGCCTGGAAATCCAAAATTTCAAGAGGAACAGTGACACCTCAGTGTTGCACATTTTCTTGATTCTGATTGGCTAAAAAAATTCTCAGATCACCTGGAAAGCTAAGATTATGCCTGCAGAGCGAGGCTCCGGGAAAAGGGGGTTTCTATACATTTAGCAGTCTTGCAGTCTTACATCAAAAGTATACGAAGATTTGTACGTGTTTTCTCCCGCATATTTATATTCTTATAATTTCACAGGAATTTAACATATTTATCTTAATCTTTCTGAATTGGTTAAAATCAATCTTAATCTATAATTTGAAATTATTACTTAAAATATGAATCTAAAATATTCTAATAATGAAGTTGGGGTCATATTTACATTTGCATTCTATACAAATACGTCATTTACCTTGCTCAACTCATGTTGGCCATTACCTCATTTGTCAACTAGTAATGAATATGGAGCGAATTTTCTGATAGATACTGATTTTTTTACACATAAGAGAATTGTTGAATGCTTTTTCTTTTATTCGATTAAACTTCGCCTAACCTTTCTTCTAATTTACCTTGTCAGTAAGGATGTACGTTTGAGTCGCTAACTTAACCAGCTTTTCTGTTTTCTTTGCATGGCTTGTCTCTTTACTTATAACAACCTGGAAATGTAACCAAACTTTGCTTTGAAAAATTGTGTTTCGTATATACTAGGAACTTCAATATGAGCTTGTTCGAAAAAAATTCACTCTAGCATCACCTCTCATCTCACCTCTAAGTTTTACTTGCTGAATTCGCTTTTAAATCCATACGAATCATAACAGCTATCTCGTACACTGAGAAAGATGAAAACATGCTATTTTTTCGCTTTATAACACCTCTCTGTCTCTGAACCGTACTTTCAAAACAGTTTTACTGTGATTTGCTCACTTTACCTTTCTATCCATACGAAACATTGCGATTATCTCGTCCACAAAGACAGAAGAAAACATCCTTGCTTTTTTGCCTCGTAACATCACCACTCAACCGTACTTTCAAAACAGTCTTATCAGTTTTCTCACTTCGCCTTTCTATCCATACGGAACATTGCGATTATCTCGTCCACAAAGACAGAAGGAAACATCCTTGCTTTTTTTGCTTTGTAACATCACCACTCAACCGTACTTTCAAAACAGTCTTATTTTCTCACTTCGCCTTTCCATACATACGGAACATGGCGACTATGTCGTCAACGAAGAAACAAGAAAGCAACTTTTCTTTTCGTTGATAAACCTTCAATTCTTCTAGCAAAAGACAGGTCGTTCTAGTGACTCACTGGACAGTAAGAACTCCGATGAATGTGATGAAGATGAAACTAAAGTGGTACGTAATATTTCTCGTCTCATACTCAATACTGATGCTAGTACCACACTGGTTTTCCTTACATTCATAAATAACTTCTGATGTACGTCCAGTAGAATTGAGCTGTCCAACCGCCATGCCTTAATACTGTGCATCTAGTATCTATCAAATACTGGATATCTTCTCCTTCATCTTTCATCTTGGTTTCCTTTCTTGGTTTCCTTTCTTTCAATTTTTTTCTAAATCCTGCCTCTGTTTACTTTGTGAGATCATGAGGTCTAGAAAATGTTTCCTTGGTAAAATGGATCTAACGAAATAACACTCATTTTCAGTCAAATTTGTTTTTGCGGATACGAAAATGTTCGCGTCCACACGTAGTGTATTCTAATCGTTTTCGAATCGTTTTCACTGTCCACACGTATCCGGAAATTTCAAGATCCGTCCATTTGACGGATAGTTTTATTATTAAGCATGTTTATTGAGCATGCGCAAAATCGTGTTTACGTCATCGTATTCGAAAGTTTGCGGATACGACCGTCCACACGTATCCGTATTCGGAGCGTATTCAAAAGTTTCCACTCTGGAGACCGTATTCGAAAATTTCCGGATACGGATACAAAAATTTACGGACACGTGTGGACGCAACCCGTATCCGCAAAAAAAAAAAAAAAAAAAAATTGCGGATACAAAAATTTCCGGATACGTGTGGACGAGGCCTAAAGCATAGCCTGCGTAGCGGCGGGTTCAGTGGTTC
>NW_022261707.1:0-16128 GCF_009602425.1 Actinia tenebrosa | reverse complement strand
ATTGGTATGTGATCTTATCAAGTGCGCATACGATATACAGTATTGGTATGTGATCATATCAAGTGCGCATACGATATACAGTATTGGTATGTGATAATATCAAGTGCGCATACGGTATGCAGTATTGGTATGTGATCATATCAAGTGCGCATACGATATACAGTATTGGAATGTGATCATATCAAGTGCGCATATGATATACAGTATTGGTATGTGACACTCTGATACACCATAAAGTTCTGAAGCTTTTATCATATATATAGCTGTCGAGGTACTAGGTTTAAGTTTGAAAATTGGTGTGAACAATATGCCTATACAAGAAATATATTGAAAACTGTTTTGCAGAAGAGAACAATGAGCAATCAATTTAAAAACAGTAATACTCCTTGCAGTTTGTTGGGCTAAGTATCGCAATTCCGGGACGATGGGAACCATGGAACCGTATACAAAATTTTAACGAACTATGCTTTCAATATTTTACAGCAAGGATTGAAAACAAATTAGAATGCTTTTATTTCCTTATTTTTTTATTTACCAGTGGTGTAGAAGCCGGTAAGAGTAAGTCTAAAAATAATGAAACTATAATAAATAATTTACTTACAAAACATTGCGACAGAATAAAATGAAAAACATACTAAAAAAGTTAAAATATAAAAAATATTCTTCGTTTGCACGTTACGTCATCGTGGCCATGTTGGTACCATTTAACAAAAGATTTCTCAATAGCATCCATTGTTAACGGTACCACAATGGCCGATATGTTTTTTGCCTTTTAACTCTCTTGGGAATGCTTGTAGCCCATCAATATTAACGCGACGTTTGGACGTGTGCTACAGCGTCCGTCATTCTTTTTTTTTTCTTTCTTTGCATTTTCTTTGCATTTTCATTTGCTTTTCTTTATACTGTTACATTTTTATTCACTTTTTGCTTGATAATGACGCCGTAGCACGTCGAAACGTCGCATTCATATATATTTTACATTTTTTAGTGTTTTACGTTTTATACTGTCAAAAAGATCTCTTAATTGTAATAAATACTTGTAATTGATAGTTGAATTTAAAGTTTCTTTGAGGTATCATTAAATAGTCTGTTAATGTTTCATCTACATATATTTAATATTTTCCGAGCTTTCTTAGATCCTAGATCCTTAGATCTCATAGATCTATCATTAGGGAATATGGTGCAAAAGTTGTTTAGTTTAAACTTGTTTTAAAGTTAGATTAAAAGTGCCCTTAATTTTGCGTGAGCTTTTTAGTTTACTGAAATTGTAGGAATGTTAATGTTATGTTAAAAGAGCATAAATAAAGAATTGAACAATAAGTTGTATCTTTGACCCGGGCCAGGTTGTATGAAAAGTGGACAGCGTTTTCCGACGGATAAATCATTATCCAGTGGTTAAGTCGATGCTGTTACCCAATGAATATAATTACTGATCTTATCAAAATCCATTGTTTTCAGTCTGCATTATCCCAACGAATGCATAGAGGAAAATCAGACATTCATTATTGGCTTTGTTTCTATGATAAACAAGCTAGAAAGAAAACAATTGGATTTTGATAAGAACAATAATTATACTAGATAATCACTTCGGCACGCAGCATTCGTAGGTACCCTCAGCTGCCTACATTATACCTACGAATGCTGCGTGCCTCAGTAATTATCCATTAAATATTCACTGGATGAAGAAATAAAAAACGCGCGCGCGTGCTGTGTGCATTTACAAAGCACACGGGGGTTGACAAAACACGAGAGAGTGCTTCTCGACACACTTCTCGAGTGTTCTGTCAATCCTCAAGTGCTTTATAACTCCACACAGCACAGCAAGCAAGTTTTTATTTCTTTCAAAAAATACAAACTACAGGAACGACGAAAATGGAAGTGTGCGCGTGTGCTGTGTGCTCTCATAAAGCACGCTCTCCCAACCAATCAGAGAGATTTAGAACAGATATTTTACAATAAGATTAAACCGTCGGATAGCGCTATCCTCCCTTCGTACAACTGGGCCCTGTAGTTCGGCAGGCCGCTTAATGCAGATTTTGCACGTATTATTATATTTTCCGAATTGTTTTGGAATCAATAGTAGAATCAATAAAATTAAGTAAAAACTGTGCTTTTGCTATATTGACTCCGTATCCATAATGCGTTCCATCGTAACTATGGACTCCTAAAGTCATATTAAAAAAGTCCAAAACATCAACACCCCTCGCTTCCATGAGTTTAGTCATTTGTTGATTATAAGCCATAATTCTTTGAATGCTTTGGGCGTTGCGGTAAGCCATTGGTTTAAGGTACCCTTGAGCGTGTACTGTGACCCAGACAATTCTAGGCCATTTTCGTTTGGCGACGATTCCCAAGATAGGCTCTACATACTTATTCATTACTTTCTGCGCGTTTAATCCATCGTGCATGCCGACACCAACAACAATGAATGATTTCGAACGATTATTCACAGTTTCTCTAACGATTTTCATCGCATCGTTTCGACGACGTATTGAATAAGACTCGTTAAAGTGAAAAAAAAAGTTTGTAGTTCCCTTGCAAAACTTCTCAGCATTAACATCGCGGTTACTTCTCGATAGCTTTTTGTTACACATAGATTTTCCTTGATCTACAAATTGTCTTTCTCCCTGGCAGCGCTTTCTTTCTTTTTCACTGAGGCCTTTTCTCATCGAACCCTCAAGAGGGTCATTAGTGAAAATCATCAACAAAGCAGCGTAAAAGTGCCTCATCAAAGAATCGCCAATGATCACCAAACTCGACAACCGGTTGACCAAACTACAAGCTTTTTCGCTGGTGTAGTTCCTCACGCGACAATTCTCGTATGGAGTCCATTCATGAAGTTCTGCTGAAACAATCTTTCTAAAATCTGTACACCCTGTACATGCGCAGTTGCTTGTGCCATTGCTACACCAGTTTGTAGCGTTACAGCAATAATTCCAACTGTTGCGTTCACACATTGACGGTAGCTTTGGGCCAAATGATGGTGCATGTATAGGATACAAGGTGCCACATCGCAAATCACTGCGGAATAAGTGATCAGGAAGACCTCGGTGTCTGCGAAGAAATACATCGTGAGATGCCCTGGCTTCTTGGTCTTCAGCAGTCAACCCTGGTTTTGGTCGCCAGTGACCAAAATTAATGGCTGTTTTAATGTTGCTGCAGTAGGTGGGGTTCTTCAGTATGGTATAATTCGCTTTCCAAGGTTTAAAATTGAAATGTTTTTCACCATTGTGTATTTCAAATACAACTAATGAACAACATACAGCGAGTAGCACAATAAAACATTGCAGACCCTTGCGGCAGCCTTTTCGTATCTGCTGAAGGAAAATTGAGACTTTCAGTAAAATCCAGCATTTAGTATTTTTACGACAAGTGAATATGATATATCCGGCACGCTCATTGGTCACAATTTACGTCATATGCTACAAGTGAATATAGCGCGCATGATTCTTTGGCCAATCACAGTTAATCTACTATTATTGCACGCCACTACTGTCCTGATAAAATGACCTTTATATTAAGTAGTATAAACATAATATTCGGTGCTTTCTTCATTATATTCGGCAAACACCACATTATATTCGGTGCTTGAACAAACGTATACTGAAAAGTTTAGGAAGTACACAAGTGAACGTAAAATTTGGATTTTTCCATACAGAGTTAGGCCTATGTCAAACGTCGGACTAACTTCTCACCGAACCTATTTACGTAGGTTCGGTTGAAGGTCGAACTAAGGCCCCGTCCACACGTATCCGGAAATTTTTGTATCCGCAATTTTTCTTTTTTTTTTTTTTTTTTTTTTTTTCCGGATACGAAAATGGTTAGCGTCCACACGCAGCTTTTTGGATCGTTTTCACTGTCCACACGTATCCGGAAATTTCTTGATCCGCCCTGATGCACGCTAGTGCCTAGTCTTTTTGACGGATGGTTTTCTTATTGAGCATGCGCAAAATCTTGTTTACGCCAGCGTATTCAAAAATTTGCGGATACGATCGTCCACACGTATCCGTATTCGGAGCGTATTCGAAAATGTCCACTCTGGAGAGTCCACACGTATCCGGAAATTTTTGTATCCGTATCCAGAAATTTTCGAAAACGGTCTCCAGAGTGGAAATTTTCGAATACGCTCCGAATACGGATACGTGTGGACGGTCGTATCAGTTCTCAATCTGCGAGCGGCACAAATCAACAAGGGAATGGAATGTAGCGCTCAATTGAGCAGACGTTTGTGGGTGGGAAGTTTTCAGACCGATACAAAATACGGCTGCTGTGGAGATTGGTTCTACTGATAGGCTAACAGAAAGAGTAAATATTTATTAAAATAAACTAAAAGGTTATCTCGTTATCAGGCGTATTCGGTCGCTAGTACGACGAAATATGACACTCCAAAAAACACAACAATACGCTGTTGGCTTCATGCTGCTTTTGTGGCTGTTGAAGAGGCCGAGGCTGTGACTGTTTTTAAAACTGATTGAGGGCTTGAGGGTCTGACTGGACGTGAGCTTGAGACATATGGCGTCCGCGACGTACAGTTAACTCTCGTTACACTGGCACCCTCGGGAACGTCACATCCGTCATTTCTTTGTCAGTCGTATTTTTCGCCGGGGAATTTGCTACTGTCCGCAATAGCTAGGTGAAGCCGAAGTGACGATATTGTGATTTTTTTTACTGACTCGCTCAGGAAATCTGAAACAGCCTCTGAAAAAAAACCCACTTATTTCACGTTTTTCGTCAGGAAAACGAAAACCCAACTGAGAACAATGAATCAGAGTTTGCAACGTCAAATCTGGACTTCTCGTAAAACCCGTCCGAGCGCATGGTTAATGGTACTTCTTAAAATCTATAGTCATAAAGTAGTTCATACCAAACAAAAAAGTAAAATAAAAAGACTATTTTAAAAGAACTTACCATATTTCCTTCAGTCTTTTTCGATTGCAAATCTCTTATAGCTAGGACCGGACGTTAACGCAGTACATCAATGATACGACAGGCGTATCCATAGCAATCCCCACAAATCACAGTAAGAACGATATGGATGGAGGTAACAAACAAAACATAATTTCTCGATCGCATCAACATAATTTATGAAAAACAAAAACAAAATGCCGTTATGAATGCCCGTTTCTCTCAATAGAATGGACTTTCGGAAGATAGGTTTAAGCTCATAGAGAAACAACGGAGCCATTAGATAGTTGGGCTAAAACGGTTCTTTAATTGGGATCTTTTGCCAATAAACGTCCTTAAGGCTAAGTCGATCTAGCCCTAATTTTAGCATTTTTTCTTACCATGGAAGTGATTGTAAAATCGTTTGCTGTATGCCCTTATATACTTATCATGTATAAATTCAATCATTTCTCATAATCAGGCTGTTCTTTCATATAATTTCGCTTTATTATGAATATTGAATTTTGACATTTTTACTTAAACCCCAAAATCTCTTGGAGACGGACCGGAAAAGGGAATGATTTCATATAGCTTATTAAAAAACTTGTTAAACGTCCACGGTCTCAGCCAATAAAATTCAAGTGGAATCGCGGAAGACAAACAAGTATCACTACAATAAATCCTTCAAATTGAATCAAATACTGTCAACCATACGATACAATACAATACTAGTTTATTCAGGACGCAAATAATCAGTAACATACAATAAAATATTAAGAGCGAAAACAAAAAACTAGCACTCGAGTTTGTTAACCAATCAGATTACGAATCGAAAACGATAGAATTCAAGTTACATGTATTGAAAGTCTATAAAAGCTATTCAAGGAGAKGAAATGATGAAAGAGAAAGAAAAAATAAAAATATATTTACACAAATAAAAAATAGAATAAAATAAACTCGTGCGTTCACGGCTAGAGTAGAACGTCAGTAGAAGGTTTGTAATTTGACTGGCGACACATCGTAATCAAAGGCTCAACACGGCCAAATACAAAATTTTGTGTTCGTCGTTTTCTTTTGATCTCATGATTAATGCTTTGGACATTAAAGTCGTTGTGAAGGTCTGGACAAGGGCGGATCCAGCCAAAATTTTAGGGGCTAGGGGCTAATTGAGTTTGGGGGGGGGGGCTAATTGAGTTTCTTCCGTCAACACAACGATAAATCTTATCCAGTGAATAAATTTATTGGATAACAGCATTGACTTATCCACGACAACCGGAGCCTTAAATCAAAACTCGTCCATTCAGACCTTTGTGTCAAGAGGGAAGTTAAGTTAGGGGTTTGTGGGAACTTATAAAATAAGTACAAGAAATTCTGTTTTTCTCCCCGAGAATGCTTTAGAAATGAAACTTTAATTGTTACTGCTTAGTTCATTGGCTCCGCTGTGCTTCGTGCTTCTCCTAACATTTCTTTCGTGTTCTGCCAAACACCCGCAAGCCTTATAACTGCAAACAGTACGCGCGCGTTGGTTTTATTGCATTTTGCTAACTAATCTTGAAATGGACTATATTCATATATAAAATAATAATGTCAGCAACTCATGCCGAAAACTCGTAAAGACAAACCTCAAGCAAATTTTAGGAAATATCGTTGTGATCTTTTGTTCAGTTCCAAATTTTCAGCTAATTGCTTCAATGAGTTTATCTGTCGCAATTAGCTTGTGATTTTAATTAGGTAAATGGCTTTAACTGCATTATTGTAAATTATGGCACTAAATAAAAAGATGAATTGAGTTGAGTTGAGTTTGGTACCCAACATGCTACACACTGTTTTAAAAACCTTCCCAACTTTTTAGTTAGAAATAGCAATGTAAATAGCTGTATACTAGTAATTACTTATTTTTATTCTTAAAAGAATTATTGGCTTTGCTTTGAAAATTGATTTTTAAGATTTTATTTTTGTTACTTTTTTTGGGGGGGGAGGTTGTTCTGGTTGTGTGTTTCTTTTTAGTATGGGTTTCCTGTGGTACAGTTCTTGTTCCCAGTCCTTTGTGTTGTTCTTTTCGATMCGTTGCCAAGGAAACCCATTACAGTTGGACTCAAAATGCCTTGAAAGGCTCTACTATCTTCAACATTTTCTAGCTTTTTTCTTTCAATTCTAATTATGTCTCGACAAGTTCCTTGGAGAAGAATATGTCCTGATGTAGTATGTCACCGTATTGAACAAGCAAATCAGGCTAGGATTTATTTGCTTCGAGAGACGGGCCCAACAGGGTTCTTGTTGAAGGAAGATGGCAACGACAAAAAATTCAAAGTGAGCCTCAAACTTTGTTTCAATCCGTACTAGTTTATGTATTTACCGGTAGCTAAACGAGATATAAGATTGCTAGTTACGTTTTTGTTTCTCGTTGTACAGAGCTAAGTTAAATAACGCTTTCCTATGTTAAATTTTTGAGTAAAATGAACGCAAGAATGTGTACAGTAAAACTATAATAAGTTACCTTTAGTTAGCTTTGCTGAACGTTTTCTCATGATTATTCACAGGTATTTCTTGGTGATCAACACTCTTGCACCTGTAGTACGTTTATGAAAGAGAGAGAGTTATGTATACATATCCTTTGGTAAGTTGCATTGAATTATTTCAGATTATTAAGACATTTATTTATACAAACTTGAAAAGGTCTGAAACTATGATGCTTTATTACTCATTCCTTTAATAGTATCTCCTATTCATGTGGGATAGAAGGAACACTGTCTACACCCTGTGTCATGCATATGCCATTTTTTTAAGCCAGGGCCCAGTTGTACGAAGAGTGAGTGAATAGTGCTATCCGACCAATAAATCTTATCCAGTGGATAAATTTATTGGATAACAGCATCGACTTATCCACTGGATAAGGATTTATCCATAGGATAGCGTTATCAACCCTTCGTACAATTGAGCCCAGTGCTGTAAGTCGTCGCATCATCACTGGCCAGAAGCATCGGCTCTATAGTAAAGTTTCAATATTCCATTGATTTTTTATTGGAGAGGAGCTGATGGGAGTGGCTTGGCAACTGATATGAGAAATCTGACACCTTCCCCTAATCCTCCTCCATTGTTGCATAAAAATACATTTATGGTACCTCCATTCATAGAGCTCTGTTCAATGTAAAAGTGATATATATTTTTATTGAACCTGCCCTTTGACTTAAATACTTTCATGTGGTCCCACCCACTCTCAAGCCTGTTTGTAACCCCACACCCACACCCCAAAAATCCCAGCAGCCCATGCTTCCCTGGTAAAAAATAAATGGTCCAGATGTCGTACCCAGAACACTGCACATGCTCGACTAAATAAACATGTGCAGTAAGAAATAAAGTCTCTGGGTATGAGATTGGAATGGCCTGTAATGTGCAATTCCAGAAATGATCCATACCCACCCCACAGAGGAATTTGGAATTTCCGAAGGGTGGGGGTCAGAGAAAGAACAAATATTACAGAGTTTGTATGGAAGAAAATTGGAATTTCTGGGGGTAGGAGGGGTATCTAAAAAAAATTCCTCTGTGGGGGGGGATGGATAATTTTTGGAACTGCACAATATGATTTTAACTTATTTTCTCACATATTGAGAAACTAAACTATTTTTGACATTTTCATTGAAGGGTGTTACTCAAGAAGTTTAGAGTGCCTAAAGAAAATGCAGGTAAACGTTTGTGTCATTATTCCTCAATATAGCTATTGTCTTAGTTTGCAGGATGATTCATAAAAAATAATATGTAAATTATCTTACCTTTCACCACTGTGTCATGGGCTCAATCCCTGATCTTGAGTAGAGTTTTTTCTAAATATCCTAATTGTTCCTCTTTGATGATTATGTAGTAATATTTCAGTTGTCCCTTGTGGAAAGGGAAATCAATGAAGTGATCCGTGGGGCATACCATCAATCCCATACCAGAAGAAAAGATGAAAGTCAGAACAATGTAAACCCATCTGATAATAGAAACAAACTGAAACAGAAAGAAATAACAGACGAAGACATCTGTCCTATTTGTCAAGATGAGCTATTGATGAAATCTGGGGAACCTCTTACTTACTGCAAGTAAGTATATTTATTTATGAAGTTTGATTCTACATTATAATATAGTTTTTGAGAATCAAGGATGGCATAATAGTAATAACTCTTGCCTCTCACCTCTGGGGTAGTGGTATACTCCCATATATGGACTATACGGGGATGATCTGCTGAACAGGGTATGGTTTTTCTTGTCATAAACAGGGTATGCAATTTCACCCAAGTTCCAAGTTCTTCCTGAGTTTCCTGTCATATTCAGGGTTTCTACTTTCGTATTGACCGAAACTGGTTATTATGGTCGTAAAAAAGTGATACGTGAGATGACATGATAATTGATGAAACAGGAACTAAGGGCAATAAATTATATCTTTTGTCATAAACACGGTGTACAAATTTGAGTTTTTTTGTCATAAACAGGGTACTCCTTTCAGAATCCCAGCGGAACACCCCTACCCAAATTCTGGTGGAGTTACTCCCCTCCCCCCTGGTTCAATTTACTCATTTTTTCTTGCACAGTTTTCTAAATTGTGACATCCCATACAGACAACCCAGCTGACCCGGCCAATGAGTTCTCATTAATTAGTTATGTTAAATATTATATGTTTGCATATACTGTATCTTATCAACGTTTTTTTTAAATCAAGGTATGGTTGTGGAAACAGTATTCATATTAAGTGCATGAAAGTCTGGGCAGAACATCAAAGATCTACAGGAGAAAAGATTATGAAGTGTCCTTTGTGTAGGGTGGATTTTGGCTCATTTCAGGTAATAATTAAGATGAAGACACTGTTAATTTTTTTATGCTTATGCTATGATATAAAAGCATTTTAACTAATATATTTTATTTCTTGGAGTGGTATGTTGACTTCAGTCTGAATGATTTACAGGAGATTCAAGATGAGTTCACCAAATCTTCTAGAAAGAAAACAAGATCTGAGCGACAAGATGTACACCTTGGCGCTACCTGCCATAAGTGCAAAATGTCTCCTATCTCAGGAAAATGCTACAGGTAACTATTGTTTGAAATTGATACGGTAGTTACGGAAAACAACCACATCCCAACAACAGACTAAGGGAATTGGAAATTCTGGAGTAGAGGGGGGAGGGGGGGTCAGAAAAAGAACAAAATAATAGAGTTTGTACGCAAGAAAATTGTAAGGTTCCTTGGGGTATAGGGGGGTCCTTTTTCAAATTCCCTCCATGGTGAGGGTATGATCTTTTTTGGAACTATACAATGGTATTTAACACAAACTATTAATGAGGTCATTTACATGAAAACACAAGTACAA
This sequence comes from Actinia tenebrosa, assembly GCF_009602425.1. Next base: position 5,903 of record NW_022261707.1, on the reverse strand, counting down.
ACAATTCCTTTACTATTTTAATTTGCCTATTTTGTTTTATGGCCCTTGATTTCAATTGCCTATTCAGATTTTTCATGATGGTCTCTTTACTAGAGTGATTGCAGTAAACCTGTGAAATAATTAGTAGACTAAGGGAAAGTTCATTTAATATACCCGGGGGGGGGGGGGGGGGGGGGGTGGGGTAATTTATCATGCATACAAGGGGGCTCTCAATTTGAATTTCAAAATTTTTCATTTTTTGAGGTTAAATTTTCATCTCCCTTCTCCATATTAAATGAACTTTCCCTTGAGAAGGTAGTAGACATACATTATTGTTGTCTTTTGTGTTTATTAAACTGTTACACAATAGAATACTTGTAAACACTATAAGTGTGTAACATAAGCACCATTAAATACTACTACATTATGCTAATCCTATTGTTCTCTATTGTTTAATTAGCTCTATTTACTACTAAATAGTGCAAAGTGTTGCACACTTTTAGTGTTTGTACTCTAACATTCAAATTTTATTTCTCAGGTTTTTTGTAATCACTCTAGCTATCAGGAAAATGTACATGTAGATCAAGACACAAATGATATAGAGGATATTACATGGGCACGCGGAGATACGAATTTTATCTTCGAGTGTTGAAAAGATCTGTCGCGAGTGAGTGTAGCGAACGAGTGAGAGATTTTCAACACGAGAAGATAAAATTCCTATCTCCAAGTGCCCATGTAATATTCTGTTTATTATGTGATTATCAATGAAGTATGTTTTGGCTTTTTCAGTCACTTCTTTCCGTGTATTTTTGAATAGCCACCGCAATGGTGTTATTTTCACACGTGAAAATAACATGTTATTTTCACGTGTGAAGATATCAATTTTTCGAAGTAGAGAAAAATAGATATTTCATTGGTATATAATAACATTATTTCTTTAAACCCTGCATGATATGCATACTTTTAATACTTATTTCCATTTCAGATGTGCTGTTTGTATTGATTATCACCTGTGTCATCAGTGTTTTGCTTCAGATCATCACGTACAGCATTCCTTCCAGTTTAGACAGGTACGCCTACATCCTTTTTAATGCCCCTCAAGCAGGATGACGTTTTATACCCAGACATATCCAGAATCCCTTTCGGTAGCTTTTTTGTGATGCTAATAATCACTACACTATTGTCTTGGTATTCCTAAAATAGTTTTAAGATTTGAATATGAAAATATATTTTGAAAAGTATTGTGATAGTTAAGGTATAAAACGTCATTATGGTTAGGGTACATAGAGCTTTTAAGTTGTGACGTACTTTTTCAAAATCCGCTCTACTCTCTGCATACATATATATATATATATTTACGAGTATTTCTTTATTCTATAAAGAATTCCAGTCATCGATGGAGACCTGCTTCACGGGTTACTCCCCTCCCTAATGCAGTGATGGAAAATCTTCAGGCAAGAGAGATAACAGATGCAGATTACGACTTGCTTCTACAGCTGGACAGGTAGTTGCTGCGTAATTCGCCGGGATTTTTTGTCAGAAAAGAAAGGAAGGAAGGAAGGAAGGAAAGAAAGAAAGAAAGAAAGAGCCTAGTATATTTATATTTACTGGGTTGTTTGATTTCAGGGCTTTAGCAGATCACGAAGGCGTACCAGGTCACGTGTTAACCACCTTACCTGTCGAAGTCTTAAGAGATCGCCATCCTTTGATAACAAGTAACACCATCTGTCAAGTCTGCCTCAGTAGTTTTCAACCTTTTCACTGCGTTAGAAAGCTGGCCTGTCATCATGCGTTCCATCGTGATTGCATAGACAACTGGCTTACTAGCCACTCCACATGCCCCGTCGATGGAGGGACTGTTAATGCTGTCCTACCCAATCAGCGAGGAGGATCTAATGAAGTCAGGTCACCTTTGACAAGAAAGGATAGAAGTAATAGACAAGGACTGTTAGTCAAAAGAAGAGAAAGGGGCTCTACAGAAAACAGTCAGATTCCCAGAAGTTTACCCAGTGACTTTTCGTTAAGTGGTTTAGGCATTGTGGTGCGAGATAGAAGCAGGTACGTTCCGATGCTTTTCCTTCCTCATATCCATCCATCTGAGTTGGTCTTGTCCCCTAAAAGGAATTCTGGGTCAATTATTTTGGTTTAGCTTTTACGAGTAATTTTGAAGAAATAAAAATTTTATAATGGCTCGTAATTTTTTAAATGGGGGGCCCTCAATTTTTTTTAGTGGAACATGGAGGGCTTTAAAAATTCAAAAGGAGGATTGGGAGGATTTTTTTAATGATTGAAGGGTACTCGAAAAACTTGAATGCTATTAGATAGGGGTCTGGAAAAATTTTTAAATCAAAAAAATTTTCTCCACCCCCCCCCCCCCCCCCGACTTAAATAATGACTGGTCCCTAAGAGGTAAGACGAGAATCCTTGTCCTTTTCCAATCCCCCCCCCTCCCCGGGAAAATCTAATGGCTTAAAATTCGTCATTTTTGTTCCATAGGGAAAGCAGCCCAAGTGAGAAAATCCGTAACTCCAACCACATCGACTGCTCTCCTCCACAAAGTCTTCTTCTAAGAAACCAAAGCGTCCAAAGAGAGCATATCATTTTTGATCCTCTAAACGGTTCCAAACCCCCTATAGCACCGACCGGTAGCCGAGATAGGGGGGTACAACCACCTGTAGTACCGTCCAACATGGGGAGAGGAGCCAGAACTAGTTCATATAGTAGCAGCTCTAGTAAACGAAAAAACAGTATTGGCAATCAAGTGGCAGTGAGGAGATGTTCCTTGCCATTAGAACAAAAAACTAGTGTAAGTATTAATTAAATATGCCGTGGTATATTCCAGATACCTTTTATAGGGACACTTGGATGAAAATCAATAAAAGTTGGAAATGACTTGAAACTTGGTTAAACTTATCTATATGCCATGGCCCAGATAGTAGCCAAGCAACATGTTTCCTTCACAGTCAAAAGTGGCGGGGAAAAATTATCAATTTTATTTGGCATCTAAATTGTGAGTAAATGACGTCATTTACTCAACCCTATTGTTCTTATCACTTTTAACCCAAAATATCTCGACAGCGAGTGGCTCCCAGGCGAAAATTTTCACTAATCTGATTTTTATAATCGTAAAGTCATATTATCTTCAAATACTTTAATTATTCGGACTTTCAAAAATTTTGGTGTTTTCATCCAAGTGCCCCTTTAAGGCCATTCCAAAATACCTAAGTAAAAGATTTTTGATTGGGTTGCATCAAGAGAGAATATGAATAAAAGAGGCAAACTTCTTAATATCGCGTGCGCCATGTAAATTCTCGTTTGACCCCATTGTCGGATTTTTTAATTTTTCCTCTATAGTTAGGTATCATAAAGTACTTTCAAAAAGCGAAATAAAAAGGGGGAGGGGTGTCTCGACTTCGTTTTAGAGCTACACGAGATTAAAGACGTTTTTATGTGGTTTTGTTTATCAAAACATTGGAATGACGTCACCACGATGAGCGCGCGCTCACTAAATTTATGCGTGCAAAGCCCAAGAAGTTCCCCCCTCTCTTATTTATGCTCTCTTGGTTGCATATATATTTAATGTATCTTTTCAATCGAAACTTTTAGACATGAAAATATGCTCTTGGAATTGACAAAAAGCTTCAAAAGCTTCTATAGTCATTTACAGCCATTCTCAATCACTCGCGCCCTCTAGCGATTTTTTCTGTCGCGACGAAGAAGGTGTTTCACTAGGAGCAAATTTTGTTGAATTTTCTATTGGATTTGGAGATTCTATCCCCCACATAAACAAGCAGCGACGTCATAGTGAAATAGGGAAATAAACACATCGGACTGGAACACCGAAGACGTGGGTTCGATTCCCGACAAGGGTATTTGATATTTTTCTCTTATTCTCTCTGGGTTTTTTCCCACAGTCGTTAGAAGATTTATCCCTGAATGCTACTGGACTAGCGATGTGTATGGACCGTCCAGCAAAACAAAAAGTATCTAAACAAAAATCTGGACAGTTAATACGCGGGAAACTCTCCAGCGCTCCAAAATCCAAGAATTCAGGCGCCATGGTATTGAATAGTGAACCCTTGGTTGCATCAGGACTAGCAATTCATCTTCCATCGGCAGAAATAGCCGATCTTGCTGAAGTAGATAGTTGAACTATTCCGAAAGATCATGATTACAAAGAGTGTTCTTTCGACAAAAGCTACCGGATTTGGAAATCCTATTCTTGATCTAGTCCAGTAGATCTTTTTGAGATGCGCGAGCGCTGTCAAAAGTATCGCGTGCTAAGATTAAAAAACGAGGCATTTTTGGGCAAGACTATTGAGCGCGCTATACCAAACACATACAAAACCTGGAAAATTATGTTAACGACGTACGGAATAATTTGAAGTATCGTTTAGTTGGGGAGCAAGATAATAATTTTTGTGAGGGAAATAGCTCACTGGCTTTAGACAACAACTTTTCTTCAAGGGTTTTAGAAATCGCCTTTAACTCTTTGGTTTCCAATGCCCGAAAATGCTTCGTTTTGATGTCTGCGCCAGCGATATTTATGAGAGCCATCCGTCAACTCGGAAATCGTCTATTCTGCTATTTAATATTGAGAGAATTGTGTGTTCCAAAATAATATCGGTGAATTAAAAATCTAAATTGTAAATAARACTAAGGGAAAAAACCTTTTAAATACGCCTATTTCAATGAACGTTATAATTGCCAAAGACGATAGTCGATATAAGCAATAGGAAATAGGTCATTCCAATTCCAAGATTAGCTGGAATGACTTGTGTTTCTGCTTCTTATTCTCGTCAAGAACATGGACCTTGGTGTTGAGACTGATTCAATGTTCTTTGTATTCAACGAAACCATTTATATGTCGGAATGACCTATGGACTTATAAGACAACGTTTTTTGAAATAGGTGTATATCTTGAAACTTCAATGAAAGGGAAATAAATAGAATCTCCCTCAGTATTTGTAATAAAAATGAATAGAAAGCTAAACTATAAAAACGGAGATAAAAAACCCTTATAAAATTTACGCTTCTAACGCTACATTTTTTTATGTTCCAAACTAGAAGAGGTACAAAACCTTCACACGATTTTAGGATTTTCAAGTTTTGATTTATTAAACTAGGACCATACTTCCAGACATCGAGTGCTGAACCGTCGTATGGCAGCGCGAAGCATTTACGGCTACGCCGGAGATTTCGACCCCGACACCGCTATCCGGAGATTTACAGACTGATCAGGAAGCTCGGCCGAAGCCTAAGGGAGAGGTTAGTCGGCCCCTAGACCGTAGATGATTAACCCCTTGCTATGACCAGCATACTCAAAAATCTTGATTGTGACACTGATGGCTTTAAACGCATACTCACTCCTTTCCATGTGGGATGCGTATGGTAAAAGTGAACGTGCATCATAGTAAATATGATCTCTTTCAAAGTTTATGTGCTATGAAAACATTATTTGTGGATTTTTACTTTTATTAAACAAGGACCATACTTCCAGACATCGAGTGCTGAGCCGTCGTATGGCAGCGCGACGCATTTACTTTAGGTATGAGTATGACTCCGGGTATGCTCGTCCGAAATTTTCAAAAATACCCCTAAAAGTTTACGGAATTCCTTTAAAAAGGGCGTGGTTTGGACGTTTTTCTTACCCCTAAGAGAGTACCCTAAAAGATAATAATAATAATAATAATAATAATTATTATTATTATCTTCCAAGTTGGCTATGGCTCCTTTAGCTCCTTAAGAGGGCGTCTCTGTAACAGCGTGCCACTCGATCTGGGCTCGAAAAATAGATTTCTTTTATATTCCTACCATCGAAAGTACTATCTATCCTCACTACAAAATTGCAGTTAGAATTGTTCTAAATTCTTTTTTCCACCCGCTATGCGAATTTTTGTCCATCGACCCCAAATCAGTGAAAG
>NW_022261706.1:84762-97355 GCF_009602425.1 Actinia tenebrosa | reverse complement strand
AATATCTGAAGCGATATGACTTCTGAAATAACTAAAATATTCAAGATTAGAAGCACACAACTCGTATAAATTACGGCACTAAATATTATAAAATTATTTATAAAGTATGAGAGTTAAAAAATAGAAAAATCTTAATGCCAATCTAAATTTAATCTAATCTAATTATCTTATAGAAATCCTATACCCTATATATGAATACAAAAAACTCCTAGAATTACTAAGAATATAATATATGCTTTAAAAATTAGATAATCATGAGCCTAACCTATAGATCTCGGGAATTTCAAAATAAGCCAAATAAAGTTCGAGCCGAAATATTCTTAGAGAATCGATTATGAACAGAAACATCCCGTTTTTTTAWACAGGTGGAGATTGCGCAATCGTGAGACACGACGTTTTGATTCACCCTTGGACAAACAAAGATGAATGAAAATATCGAGAAATACAAATACAACAACCGTTGTAGCTGTACGAACGACAGACATATATGAATAACAAAAATCTCTAATCTAGGCCCTAAAGAAGCTACCACTGAGAATAGAAAAAGACTATCGCAGACTCTTGTTCTCAACGCCGCAACCAAGTTTGGTTGTTCTTGGACAAACTGCAAAGCAAAGTTTTTAAATGCCATGGACATGAACTGATGGATAACATCAATATAGTATTGATGATCTCCATCGATATGATGGCTCTCATGGCATTTAGGATTAGTATTTATGGAGACATGACTGTCATTGAGATCGACACATGTATAGTCAGGGTTTGACAAAAGAAAAGTCAATGAAAAATTAGAAGTACAAATGATTAACGAACATTTTTGATATTAATTAAAAACAGTTTTGGAAGTTCAAAATGTTCAAATTCTACATCGTTACGAAAAGATCTAAATTGAATTTCATTCAAATAGTCACGTTGGAATGTCTAAACCAATTCAAACCCTGACTGTGCCAACCGAGSAKTGAGRCCAGAATCTTATCGGAGGATCGAACTCTAACCTAACCCTAGGCGCACTAGGTGTGTGTGTGTGTCTAGTACTATAGCTAACTGACCACAACTGCACAACACAATGACAGATCTCCAGCTAATTCTAAATCAAGGACCACAGACACAGTTTATGCTCTGACGAGCTGTAGTTTGAAGAATCTTCCAGTGCTTGCCTCCAGTGTACGGTTCCTCAGTCGTTGTCAACTCGTTGGTCTAATAAAAAGCTAACCTAATTGGTCCCATGACCCTGGCCAATTGACCAGTCAAAAACACTAGTAAACCCCAGCTAAGTTTAGTAAAAGTGGTAGCTTCTTCTAATGTTATCTGCTGGGCTCCATACTTTGTATTTCTGGAACCCTCTTAAGTCTAGTCCTAACTTACAAATAACGTTTGTATATAAATGAAAAATATTTGGATTGTGACAACCGAGGTAATTCTTTTTAAGAGAATAGTTCAAATTGCTGTGGTCACAAACCAAAAATAATATATTTATTAAAAAAATTGACGTTCCATATTTGATTTAGGAACAGATACTTCCCACATATTAATACCTCCAACAAGGCACGTCAAACAAGTAAACGCGAAATAAGAAAACAATTTCAAGGGCAAAGGCGCCAAAATATGTAGAATTTAATAGCTTGTTTGAGGTTCTTGTGTTAATGTATGTACCTACAGTAATACCTAGTGTCGTCTATTGATTGTGCCATTCATGTACGGCTATGGAACGAGGGGGACCTGAAAAATAATGAAAAAGCACGCTTTAGTAAAACATTATTAGGAAAACATTTTTCTATTTTTTATATTATTAAAATCTTATTATAGCACACAAATGTGTAGTCCTCAGCACTATTCCTCACCAACAAAAGAGAAAAGATATTTTACTCCTAAAACAACATCCCCAGATGCAAATAGGAATGCGCTGCAGAATGCTCTAGTGGCTTTCATGAATATCTCACGCACAATTAACACTAAATTTAGCAATTGAAAATTCAAAACCTTGCTAACAAGAAAATTATCCAAACGTTTACGAACAGATGAAAAATCCCTAGCATTGGTCCCTCATAGTTAAATTCTAATGATTCTTTACAGTATTAAAACTCAGGCGTCCTTACGTTTCTTATAAATTAGCTAGAATTTATAAAATACTATACGGCTGAAATGTTTGCAAAGTCCTTTAAAATCTATTACATAATTCAATATTACTTAAAAACATCGGTTTCTTATCATTTTAGAAGGACTGTATAATTACTGTTGATGTTCTGGAAACCAAACTTTTAAAACGCAAGGAAGGGTTAAGCAAAGCATTAACAGTGAATCTTAACTTACTTTATTAACATCTGGTGGAAGGATTGGTGGCGGGAAAGAGAGAGAGATCAAACGCGTAGCTTGTTTATATACCCAATCAGCTGATCATGTGATACTTATCACGTGACATCAAGGGCAGGAAGCGTGGAATGTTAGATATCGGCGCTGTGATTGGAGAAATATTCTGCACGATTCTGCACTCTTGTGCAAAGAGAACAATCGAAGTAATTTTTATTTGTTCCGTTAGCTCAAGCAAACCTTAATTAGAAAAGATATATTTAATAAGATTTCTCTCACTTGTGCTCTGTTTATGAATCATTTGTAGTGCCTGCATGAAAATCTCAGACGTGCCCCCGAACAAGGCAAATGACGTCACTGCAGAACCCAGGTGTCATGAGCCGAGGCCGGCAAAAAATGACCAGCGGCAAATGTGCTCGTTTATTATTGTGTCACTGTTATCAAGTGCTTATTAGCAATGTTTTTTTTTTTATTGGATGGTGTGGAAATCCATAATTTCAAGAGGAAAAGTGACACTCAGTTTCTGATTGTCTAACACTTTTTCGATCAGATCAGTTAGGTGCCGGACAACGTTAGGAATCATGAAAAGTTTAATGTAACTTATGTGAATAAACTTTTTACGAGTTAGACCTCCTATTGATGGTTTTCACGTCGGCCATGTTGGAGGACTTTAACAAAAGAATTGTCAATGAATTCTTTAGTTATATCCTCTTATATATCTTTTGTTATTACATTCTCTTGGGAATGATTGAAAACCAGCAATAATGGCCTTATAAATCATATAGAAGCTTATAAATATTTAACGATTATTTGCCAAAGGCTCGTCAGTGGCGGATCCAGGGGGGGGGGGGGGGGTCGAAGGGTTCCACGGAACCCCCCTTGAAGGTTTGATCTTTTAGGTAATAGAAATATGTCTTATATAAATTTTGCTTAAAGTATCCACAAAGATAATGTTGAACACGAAATGATACGGATATTTGCTGTTATAATGTTTGATTTACCTTTAAGTTCCGTTACTATAGTAAATTAGGTGATTAGAGTCAATTTTTTTTTGTCAAACATCAACTAAATTAAAGAGAATTATAAACAGTTTAAGAAACGGAAACCCCTTTGAAAAAAATCCTGGATCCGCCACTGTTATAGACGGCTTACAATAAGACGTTTTCTGAGATAGCGATTATGGTGCATTGTTGTGTAGCTTCGGTACAAACTACATTTGTCCATCATGCCTTTTTCGGTGTTGTTTGTACCGAATCTAGACCACAATACATCCTGGATTTGGAAACTCCGAATAAAAGCAAAAAGTAGTTGATTGGCTTGATTTGGGAATAAATAATTTGGTTTTCTTTTTTGCGCAGGCTTTCTATTGTTAAAAATAGTTTTTCTTTTTGAATTATGATGTTCAAATTTTTAACTAGATCCTTTAAGCGCTTCAGGTTAGATCGGTCAGCTTCGTCGATTTGCAGCAAGGGATTTCAATAGTTCAGTCATATACCGGTCTTCCAAAATCTTTTTATACAGAAATTCTACTTCACGAAAACATGTAAAAACTAGTTAAATAGTTTCATATAGGATTGGATATTATGGATCACCACGGAATCCCTCGATGTAGGTGCGCAGGAAGTGTGCGGGCTGACAAGATTTGGCACCATACTTTCATAACTCAACGCTAAAAAATTATATATTGAAAGCTAGCATTAGATATGCTGTAACTGCTTTTTGTGTTCTAAAGGTTAAAGAAGTTAAAAAACAAGGAGTAAAAGACTACAAAGGAGAAAGAAAGGAAAAAAAGAATGTGCGCCCAACGTGGGGCTCGAACCCACGACCCTGAGATTAAGAGTCTCATGCTCTACCGACTGAGCTAGCCGGGCACTCGTGAATATGACTGTTACTTATAATATATTTATATTCAAGCTTTTAAATATGTAGTGACTACTTCTGGTTTTCATGAAAATGAATAACAAGAATTAACGAGTACCAACGAAAAGTAATATTAATAAATAACCGTATCGATTAACAAAAAAGACGACGCTGTAATTAATTTTATTTGATTGTTTTCTATGAGCTACGGGGAAAAGATCATTTAAAATTTATTTGAGATTCTGACACAAGTTACAACAAATCCCTTCTATTAAATTAGAGATTTTAGCTTATGAGAAAAAGAAATTTTTTTAAACACTTTTTATTCTCAGTCGGACTCAATCATAAATAAAAACTAATATTGGGTTCCCTGTGTTAATGGCTTACACGTTGGGTTCCCTGTGGTACATTTTTCATTCTTCAAAGCTAATTTGTTATTTTGAGGGTTGATTTTTTTAGAAGTTTTAAATTTTGATTAAAAAATACAATTGAATGTGAGAAGCTATGATGGAAAAAAGCATAAGCATAAAAAGAATTTTTATTTCACTAACATCTAATTATATCAGTTAACAACCATTTTTTTGCACCAACCGTTTTTATCCCTTCTTTTTGATATTCATGTATTCTTTTTCAGTTATCACGAGTTAATTTTTGATTCATTAATTTGTCGCGTCATTTTCAATTTCCGAAAATTGCAAAATTAAAGGTTTCACGAATGGGTGCGCGTTGTGACTGGCTAGTGTCGTTCAGCTGGGTGCATGCTATTATCAATGAGCCAAAACTTAGTCAAAAATTAAACGGACGCACGTAAAGTATCGAGAAGAGAGAGGGTGTAAATAAAGCATTTGTGTAAAATGAACCTAGCAAATAATCCATCCTCTAGGGAATTATGGGAAACTTTTGGTTCCTACTCGACGCTCCATGACTTTACCTTCAAGAAATCTTCCAAGATTCGGAGAGTATTGTGGATATTATTGATGCTTGGAGCAGGAGCCTTTCTTGCTAATCAAATTTACCATGACGTTCTCAAAGTGTTGTCTTATGAAGTTCGCCTCAAATATCGATCAGAAACGAGAGAGTCACTGGACTTTCCCGCCGTCAGCATATGCAATAACAGCATGTTTAGAAGAAGCCGAATCAACGGTACATTCGAACAACGGTATTTTGGACCTACTTGACCATATCAAGAAAAGAGAGTGGCCTAGACTTCAAAGTGGTTTGAACTATTCCCTAGACTTGGAAGTCGCTGCTCTCCAGTATGGTCACAATCTGACAGAAATGATGTACAATGGAAAATGTGAATGGCCGGAGAATAGCCTCACATGCAGTGAGGAGAAGTTTTTTGAGCAGAGGGTGAGAACAATCGCTTTTAGCTAATGCTTATAGGTGAGGGTTTGACAGTATTGGCGTTGTCCCCTCCTTTGACCGCTGCGCTTTTTACAACACAAGGCTCTTGACCATATATGGTATTATTGATACCAGGTTCTTGACCGTATAAGATAATATTACGAGACGAGGGTCTTGACCATATATGGTATTATTGATACCAGGTTCTTGACCGTATAAGATAATATTACGAGACAAGGCTCCTGACCATATATGGTACTATTGATTCAAAGTTCTTGAAGATAATATCACGAGACAAGGGTCTTGACCATATATGGTCCTTCTAGTTCGTAGCCAATCTTGCGGTAGTAGTTACGTGTCCCTACACCTGTAAAATTGAAAATAGTTGAAAAATTTGACAAAAACAAAAGGACATCCACGGGTGTATCACACTGGCAAAAAAACTTATAATCAAACAACCAATGTGAATCTTTGACCCATTCTGGGAGTAGCTAGAGAGGGACATATGGGAAGGGATGATCTTTCACGTTARGAAAAAAGTGGGAGGTAGAAAATGGAAAGTAGGAAGTGAGATGTGGAAATTGGGAAATGGGAAGTGACTCCCCGTGGGAAAACTTGGATACGGTTTTATTTACCTTCTAGTTGCTTAGTGAACTAAAAATAACAGCAGAATTCACTCTAAGGTCATGTCAGTTACCTGATATAACAGCAATTTTAATCGAACCATGTTCTTCTCGTGCTATTCTTTCTGCTTCTTCCATAAGTAGCATACCAAAACCCTTAGACAAGCAAATAAATAGTAACCATGGTCATAGGTAAGATGTATAGCTCACGGAGGAGGAAGACAACGAGACGGTAGAAGCAGAGGAGATGTAAAAGAAGGAGAAAGCAGTGGAGGAGGAGATCAAAAGAGTAGATAAAATGGCAATCAGAGTAACTGCCATGTTCATCAAACTCACCTGATGTTGGAATTTGCTGGGATCCCTCGCGCTGACGGGAACGACACTTCCATAGCTAGCGATAGGTTAAAGAAGAAACTACTCGAAGGACTCAATAAAACTAAAAATACATATCGATTTGATTTCCTTTTACTTTGAAATAACAAACAAAATCTATACCAACTACCTAAAGAACAATCCAACTAACCGACCACACCACCCGTCCCCACTCGCCCACCACCCACCCACCACCCACCCCACCCAACAAACAAACAAATAAACCATGAAACCAAAAAACCGACTGACCACTATCAACCAAATAACCACCCGACCTACAAAGCAAACAACAGCCCACCACCCACCACATCCAACCAAACACCCCACCCCATCCACCAAACCAACCAACCCACAAATAAACCCTGAAACCTAAAACCTAACCGACCGACCACTATCAACCTAACAACCAAATGACCAACCAACCTACCCACCAACAAACAAACCAAGAAACCAAAAAAACCGACTGACCACTATCAACTTAACATGCAAATGACCAACCAACCTACCAACCAACAAATAAACCATGAAACCAAAAAAACCGACTGACCACTATCAACCTAACATGCAAATGACCAACCAACCTACCCACCAACAAACAAACCATGAAACCAAAAAACCGACTTATCACTATTAACCTAACAACCAAATGGCCAACCAACCTACGAATCAACCTGTCGACCACCCAACTCACCCGACCCCACTCGCACCCAATTAACCAGCCAACACATACTGTAAACCATGAAACTAAATTCAACAGGCCAACTAACCACCATCAACCAAATAAACGATCAAGCGAACAAACAAACAAGCAAAAACAGGAAGAGGAATTTTACCAACAAAATTTCTCAATAACAAATGAATGAATAAGTTCGTATCAAAGAAAAGGATACACATGCAGCTCTCTGACAATAGAACAGCGGTCCTTCAGTTCAGGTCTGAAAGATTCCTCGGAGCATTTGCGGAGTCGAAGAAGACCAACCAGGATATCTTGAATGAAAAGAAGAAAAGGAAAATAATGATACATAAGCGTCTACATCTTGGTTTAGGACTCTTGTTCACAGAGAAGGTGCTGTCTGGTGTAGCTTTACAAACAGTTGCTGCATGGCATGCACTTAGACTTGTAGAGGGAAGCGAATGAATGCTTTCACAGGATTGTTTCATTCACGAATAATTCCTTTTCTAAGAAAGCGAATAACTTGCATTGTGGTCTAGCTTTAATACAAACATCTTTTTTGTTCACCATGTCTTGTATATTGTTGCTTTTACTAAATCAAGACCACAAGTTTCCACCTCGCTTATAAAAGCTCAGAAAATCCCTCTAGAGCTTTCTTTGGAGCATACCTTGGTCTGGATCTTCGTACGAGAGAAAAGTTTCCCAGCCATTGTTTGCAACATAATCTCGACGAATAAGCTCAATCTAAGGGGAAAAAGATTCTAATGATCCACAGGTAAACAATAGTAAAAGTATCTCTGCCCGCTCTATTGCAGTTGGTATCACGTACCTCGTATGGTCGAACTTTGTGGTGTATCTCTTGAATACCAACTTCTCTCGTTCGCACGTCTCGACACTATGCATGAATAATTAAGATTGCTTAATACTAAACTGAGTYTTATACACAACCGCAAAGACCATGCTGACAACTATGAAAATAGCCACAACAGCAATTACAACAACAACAAAAACGACTACAATATTAAAACAGCTAGAACTGCGATGACAGCAGCAACATTAACAGCAATGACCACAACAGCAGCAAAGGTAATGGCACAATAAACACGAAATTCATCAGTGATTCAGTCATCGCCTCATTTAGTATTTTTTTATACTTCCCAGCATTCCTGGCGGCATATTAACTTACCTGGGTACCTAAATCTTTCATTCTGGCTAGTGCCAGTTCCCTTAGGTTACCATGTTCTACGCCTGAACTCACTAGTGGCATGGGGATGTCTCTGGAAGATGAACGAAGATGGGCTTCAACAGTGAGAAAAAACACATATCATGTTCTGTGGCCTTGATATTTGGATTTTTGACTTCACGTCAATCAAAATCACACAATTGTAATTAAATGGACAGAGGTCAAAACATGAGAAAATGTGTGCCAATCTGGAATTTTCTGGGTAGCAGAAACACCTATAGGTTTCTTAACTGAGAAGACAAACTCGTAAAAAAGCCAAAGAATTTTTGCTTACCTTTGCACTCGATAGACTCTAGTCCATGGAGGAACGAGAGCAAGGATTCGAGCTACCAGATCTATTAAGGTGTTGGGAGGGTAGCTCTTGTACCGGCCTGTTTTCCAAAGCTCATATAGTCCTGAAATTAATGATAAAACAAAACAAAGTAACCTTATTAGTGACAATGGTCAAGAAGATAACCTGTTGTGGCATTCTGGGATGCAATAATGGTTTGAACAATCACTGGCGGTGGCCATATTGAATGACAAGTACAAGTTCTGCCATCCAACATGGTGGCTCATGCAAACCTCTAGGATAGAAGCAATCAGGATTTAATTGTTTACAAAGAAAGTTATTACAGTTTCTAGCAAAAAGAAAGGAATGTAACAACTTGATTCTTGCTGTGAGAGAATGCTATTTTTCAGTCTTGAAAAGAACAAAGAATTTGACATAAAATGTTTTTCCAGTGAAGACCTACCAGTGCCACGAATCACAAGTGTTGGATAAATCTTCAAACCATCTGCACGAAAAGCTGGATTCTCAAAAAATTCCTGAAAAGAGTCAAACCAGATCTTACTTCACAGGGTCAGCAAGTTTTTCACACATTGTATGTTTTCCATGTTTGATGCTTCTATAGGGAAAAGGGGTGCAAGTGTTGTCCTGAATGACAAACTAGTAGATGAAGTGCAGGGGGGTCCCTACAGTGTAACCTTCTTCCCATTGACAATTTATTTGTATGGTGCAATAGTTTTAATGAGAGACAAGGAAGATTGTTTTGTTATGCTTAGTTACATACATCCCTGGTACGGTCAACAGAGACATACAAAAATTACGATCTTTTTCCACAGAACTTCTCTCTTTTACATGAATAGACCTCGGATAGCCATATCGGCATCAACAACTCAATATCAGAAAGCATGGTCCTGGGCAAATTTGACAATCAATTTTAATAATCAAGTAAAAGGAGTTATTGATAATAAGATTTAGTATTTAGCATGTTCTGTTTGTTTTTGTGCCATTTTTCTTCTGCCCTCCATTTTTTATATTCATATTTATTACCACGCAGATCTATTGACCACTCTTAAAACTCCAGTGAATGTGGGCTTAGCCTCGAATCCAGGAGTAGCTAGTTTTGTTAATCTAATTTCTGCTTTTGTTTACCGAACTCAGAAGTGAGGCTAAGCCTGCATACCCTAGAGATTTGAGAGTCATCAATTCTTTCAAGGGGATGTACAATCAGATACTGTGGCTCGTAACTTACGATAAACTGATCAATATCTCTCTCTAAACCAACGTTAGGTAAATCTGGCATCATGTGTGCAACTACCTGTCAAATATCACATTAAAGGAATTAGTAAAACGAAGTCCTACAATGTTTGAAACCTAGAATATCAACCTAATTCTCATACTTACTTTAAAACCAGCATCTTTTGAAAATTGAAAAGACTCGCAGACAGCTCTGACTGTGTGCCCCCTGACAAACAGACGAAGAAACCAATCACAATTTGCAAACATCAAACCTGAATGATATCTTTACTGTAGGTATATTTAGTGTAACAGTTAAACCATAAAAACGTGCTGAAGTGCACGCAGACACAAACGTTTCTCTTGGTTGGTTTCTGTATCATTTCTTGTCAAAATGATAGGCTTTTGATCAACCACAACATGATAATGCTAGTCTGCAAAGATTCTTGGATTCTAAGCTACATGTACAGTACAAACAAAATGACTGACTCGTTCAAGGAGAGGGCAAGAGGGAGGGACGCAAACAACAGCACCAACCTGTTTGTATCTCTTGCTACATCCTCATATACACTTTGAACACCAATTTCAAGCCTTGTACAACCATACGACAACATAGAACTGTAAATATATTAAGATATCAAAAACTGTTAGTAAGTTTACGTCATAGCAGTTAACTTGTACTGTACATAAACTGTCAACCATGCAAATTGTATAGTACTGGCACAGGTGCCCACAAAAGATAAAAATGAAAGTTGAGAAAAAAATTGAAGAAAGATAGCCTTTTTTTTTTTGTTTAAGTCAGAAGTAATTGTATTTCTGGTATGAACAATAAACTATTTTCCTTATTACAAGTAGATACCATCCATGAGCATGTACAGTGTACAATACCTAAGATGTTTCTTGAGGCAGTAATCAGGTCTTGTTTCAATAGTTATTCCAATACATTTAGTTTTACTTCTCTCAGAGTACCTAAAAATAAAAAAAATTCATTTTTTAACTGACTGTCTGCATCCGTATAACTTGTGACAACCATTACAGAAAGATGGTCCAAACTTGGTTCAACAGGCCAAATACCACTACCAAAAATGCTTGGCGAATTTTCTTTCTTATTTATGTATTCCCTCATGAGAATAGGCTGGAAAACAATATTGGTGCTAATTAACTGAACAAAAGAAAGTGTGCAAGGGATACTGATAGTTGTAGTAAAGGATGCCATAATGCAAGTGTCCTACTGTTTCCATAGTAACATGGTTCATGCCATGAATAACAGCTTCTTCATCTTTGCTTTTGGTTTGATCAGGTGCTGTTGCCATGGAAACATGGTAGTCATGTCATGGGCTTACTGTTGGTACTGAGAGTTGTTACCATAGTAACATACTGGTAGTAAATAATGCCATGCAATGCCTTATAAGAGCTTCCTAATATTAGTAATAGGAGGTACAGTATTGTACATGTAACATGGTTTACCTCAGGGAGTTAGTCTAGACTAATAAGGTCTTGTACATCATTGAGTTAGTTCTAATACATATACTTACTTGACAGCTTCATCTACATTGTTGCTAGAGTGTCCTGACAAAGCATCATGCAGATTCCTGATGAAATAGTCTCTGTAGCTTTCATCCAGACACATAAATGTTCCACCCATCACAATGAATTCAACCTTTTGAAGCAAAGAAAACAATAAAAAAATCAACATTTCTGAATTGGACAAACTTTATACAATACACATTAAAAGTGAAAAGCTAGTAAAGTCTTAACACCATTTTAAAATCTGGTGATTCAAAATTTTATTTATGCTCAATTAAATTATAATAATATCAACACAATAAATAAAGCAACTGAAATGGATATTTTCCCTACAGAGCTTGAAATTGTAAATGGTTACAAATGTGATAAAAAATTTTGTCCTGAAATCAAAGTTTCACACCAAATCCCCACCCCCCACCCTCGAGCTCACAGGTATCCCATTAATTTGATAGCCACCAAAATCAACTGTTTGGTGATAAAATGTCTAGACCAGCTGATATCTTGCTGGCAATTATGTTATTTTCAATCATGCTTTCTAAAACTGGTTTACCTTGTCTACACTGTGTCCTAGTTGCTTGAGCTAAAGAAAAACAAACAGAAAATGAGATGCAAAATAATACTACTATTTTGCAAGTGCAGAAGTAATTATTAGTTGTATACAGTATTTCCAGAAAATATCAACACCTCCTGTAGAATGGGGGCAATTTTTTTCTTAAGGGGTGAGGATGGGGTGGGGGGGGGGGGGCCTGAAATTTCAGTCAAATAAACAACATCTTCTTCTACTGAGGGAGTCCATTGGTTACTTTTCTTACGTCATACAGTAGTATACAAATATATAATGGTCATAAAGGAGACCACCTGTATATGTATAGTACATGCATATATTATAAAGGCCAATTAATTGCTTTCTCAATGGCTAAATGAGGAAACAATGGTTACTCTTCTTATGTCATACAGTACACCTTTTGCTGTTCATTAAGAGAAAATGTACATTCATTTGTGCCAATAGTTGTATCAATAACGTGTAATGTACTTTCATCAACACCACAAGTAACAACATTAGCGCGGATCAACTTTCAATAACGATATTTGAATATGCGTGTACATTCATAGGCATCAATGGACAATCAATAGCGCGTT
>NW_022261706.1:28768-67921 GCF_009602425.1 Actinia tenebrosa | reverse complement strand
AGTACTGGGTGAGAATCCAAGGCCAATCCATCCAGTAGTAACGGCCTCCACAGCAAACGAGATGCTCTCTTCAGCTTGGTCCACAGTCCAGTAGAGTTTAATCTTCTGTGATGGATCTAATGCAACGAAATGGTTGTACTCAGAAGAAAGATCTGCAAGGCACTGGCCGATAAGACCGAAAACCAAGGCTGAGTAAAGCAACGACATCTTCATCCGTTAGGTAACAAATCAAAGAGTGTGTGTCTGAGAAAGGATCAACGTGTTTAGATTGTTTCGTAATCTACTATCTTTGGGTCCAAGTGTTTAAGCGTGTAAAATCCATTACGTCATACTATAGCAGCATGTCTGGCATAGCAACTATCTACTATTTTTTGAACCTTTTCATGCGTGATGTATTCCCTTGTCCATCAATCCCTCTTTTACTCCGACGAAGGACTAGCGTCCGAAACGTCAGTAAGTTTTTTCATCTTTTCACGGTGTATAATTTACCTTTTCATCATTACTGTGTCATTAGAAACACCGACGCAGCTCACACTAGTTTTTAGCTAGTTATATCTTTTTGTCCATCAATTGTGTGTGTTCTGGTAACGCTTGAAGAGAAACGTCAATAGGTTGCTATCAATAGACGTCACTTCCGGTAATAGCTCTTTTTTGATGGCTTGTAGAATCCTGGAGGTTGTTTTGATCTCTTGTTTTCTGGTTTGATGTCGTGAAAATGGTCAAATATTATTCTGATATGTTTTGACTTAGCATCGACTAGTTGCCACCCAGTCAACCGCTTGTTTGCCCCCCAGTCAACTCCAAAAAGTCGCGTGATTGATGGTAAGCAATAGGAGTGTATAGTCAATAGATCCTGCAGGGGCGGATACAGGATTTTAAAAAGGGGGGTGGATAATTTTTAAAAAGTTCTTTTGGGCCTTCTTTTTACAGTACAAAGGTTTTTTTTATCTAAATGTTATTCTATTCTATTCCTTTAAAGGTAAAAAAATGATTAAATTATAACATACAGTGTACTGCATACTTGTGAATGCAGCTAAATTTTTGACTCTTGACATGTTTCATAATTAGATGCAATCATATTCCTCCTTCTATTTTCCTGAAAATATTCACCTTCACTCTAAAAAGGGGGGTGGAAATCCTCCCAATCCACCCCCCCCCCTCTATCCGCCCCTGTCCTGAAACTGAAAAGACGACTAGCGTCCGAAACGTCAGTAAGTTTTAAGTTTTTTCATCTTTTCACTCTGTAAAATTGACCCTTTTATCATTTATGTTTTAAATAGGATGTTTTACTACCTCAGCAAATTTTCGTATATTTAATAATGCCTCCTATGACATCACACTTATTAGCATACTGGAAGTATAAACCTTAATATCTCCAAAATGCATTACTCAAATCATATAAAAATATTTCACCATTCAACTATTCACTTCAAGTAGAAGCAATATTAATAAATAAAAAAATAAAAAAAGAAAAGGACCCAAGTCTTGCTTGTCAAATCTGCTAATAGTGACTCGGCAAAACTATTCAAAGGGACAAACAGCAGGAAACGTATATAGAAATATGAAGTTAGTAGCCCCATGCACGTTATAGTCATTGAAAGTCATTGAAGTGCATCATGTTTTTTCAGTCTTTATTGAGAACAAGGGGCGCAGGGTTCGTGCTGAGCTAACCACTTAGAATTCAAGGACTATTCAAGGACTATTCAAGGATCCCAAAAATGAATTTTCAAGGAGTATGTTCAGCTAACTATGCCAAGGTTTTACACGGTGGTTGCATATGCCGACTTTCAAATTTTCCAATCTTTCCGTGACTATGGTGACTAGATCTATTTCAGAACCATGCAAGTAAAGATCAAAGCAAAAATTCAAGGAGTTTAGTTAAAATCGTAAAATTCAAGGGCTTTTCAAGTGCCCTTGAAAACGTGAATTAAATTGAAGGAGTTTAGGCAGTAGCACGAACCCTGGGGGCGAGAAAAATTCCCTGCGGTGTTGTTATTATAATCATTACATAGCAATTTTCTAGAACAATTTTCTAGATCACGATGGGTATATATTCTATATGTTTTCGACCGGAACCTTCATTTTCACCCGATAAAATTGATATAGAGAGCAAAAAATCCCTCCAAGTGAATTCAACGAATAAACTTGCCGAAAAAGGTCAGCAGGATTTGATAAGAATGACGTCACGGCAACAAACAAAAAACAGTATCTTTTTGCTCGACGAGTCCAGCATACATTTATTATTTTTATTTTTCAGTATTCATTTAAGTTCTTATTTACTGATTAGCGGCTCTAAATTTAGTGATCTTGTAGGTGAAGTGCAACTGAGATAGTGTCCAACCAGAACACAGCAAACAATGGTTTGAACTACAGTGAAAGAACGCCAGCTCCAAGAGCCCAGATAGTCCAGATACTGATCAATGAGAGATGAATGATGCTGACTCTCAAAGCCGTCGACGAACTGTTTACATCACAAGTCGAAGGTGGCGGTTGATATGGCTTGTTGAACGTAACCTTATTCCCAAGGTTCTTTGGGTCAATTACTTCCTGGAAGGGAAATAAGATATCCAAATTAGGTCGAAAACAACGGCAAGTCGCGATAAAACTCGAATAAAATGCAAAACAAATAGAAGGCAGAACCCAAAAGTGTGCATGTATGAATGAGTACCAACTAATTAATTGTTGGGGATAGTGAAAGATGTTCCGAGTGACCTGCAATCATGGCGATGGAAAACCATCTCATCCGGGGTGTACAATGCTCCTAGTCGGTGAACGCTACGAAGATAGGAGCACAGTGGCGCTGATGACGCCCCCCCCCCCCCTCTCCAAGCGCACCCCCAATGGTTTCCCAAAATTTCGTGTAACAAAGATACCTTACATGTTTTAAAAACTTTGATTTACCCCCCCCCCCCCCCCCTCTCCAAGCGCACCCCCAATGGTTTCCCAAAATTTCGTGTAACAAAGATACCTTACATGTTTTAAAAACTTTGATTTAAATCTTCCACCCCTCTCCCTGCCTCCCTCCCTTCTTTCCCCTACCCCCTTCGTTATTTCCCCTATCCCCTCCCTCCCCCCCTCTCCACCCCCTTTACTGCACTGTCCTCGATAAAGCCTATTCCGATGTGTTACTCACTGCAAAGTTACTACGGTTTGCTTTGTTCATGCAGTCTGATATCATATTTTCTTTGTCGAGAAAATTTCTCAAATCGTTTGCCATTTCGTCGGTCCAGTTGGGTTTAGCTGCGACAAGAGGGTTATAATACTTGTGGGAATAAGCTTTGAAAGACCTGAATTTTAAAAGAGACGAAACACATTAGAAAATAATAGCGAATGAATATAAAAAAGTTCAGGAAAGATGGAGGAATGAAAGAGGAGAAGGAGAGAAGCGGGAAAGAAGGAGGAACGACAGAAAAAAGATAGATCTGCGAGTCGAAAGRAGGGATGATTTGGACGAAATGAAAGCAACAACCACCTAAGGTAACCGACTTACGGGAAGTGTTTTTCGACAAACTTGTAGACTGCTGGCCTGTTGCTACTGGAGCAGCTGTTAAGTAGTCTTAATCGTGGATAGTATGTTATGAAGTTTATGCACATTTCCTCTGAAGTACTAAGTCCTCCCTGCAAAACACATCAGGCTGAATCAAAAGTCCATCCGACGCCACCCTAATACCAGATGGACACTAGTTATGAACTTCTAGTTATATGAATGTTGAAATGAGAGAGCTGGGCTTCCTATGTACACTGCTCGAAGACTGGGAAGACTATCGTCCTTTCTTCGTCCTTTGGCGGGATTTGGCCGCCAAAACACGCGTGCGCTTCTCTCGGTTCCCGCGAATTCACACACGCTACACCAATGATTATTTAGCAGGACCGACAGAAAAGGTCATTTACTAGACTCACAAATGTGGTTTTGGTACGATCCTTGGTATTGTACTTGCACTGTTGAATCATCTCGTCACCCTGGTAATGAAATAAAAATAACAACAGATCACGTGATCGAGGCATTACTCACACTGGGGGCAAATTAAGGCCCCGTCCACACGTATCCGGAAATTTTTGTATCTTACGGGCCTGAAGTGAATCTCTTTAGCGTGGACTTGAATCTCCTGAGAAATACGAGAAAAAAAAGAAAACCGAAAATTTAGTGATGAAAAATAAGAAAACCTAATACATGGTAAAACTTCTGTTGGCGACGTTATCTAAGAATAAACAAGTATGGTAGAGTGAAGTCACTAAACCCGTACAATAGATGTTAGACTAATACAGTGGCGGATGCAGGATTTTTTAAAGGGGGGTTCCGTTTCTTAAACTGTGTATAATTCTCTTTTGTTTAGTCGATGTTTGACAAAAAAATTGGCTCTAATCACCTAATTTAGTAACTAGTAACGGAACTTAAAGGTTAATTAAACATTATAACAGCAAACATCTATCRTTTCGTGTTTAACATTATCTTTGTGGATACTTTTAAGCAAAATTTATATAAGACATATTTCTATTACYTAAACCTTCAAGAGGGGGTTCCGTGGACCCCATCGCCCACCCCCCTGGATCCGCCACTGTAATATACATTAATATACCCTAATTCCACCGCTGTTTTTTGTGCGTGTCTATTTGACTCATTACACTTTTTGACTAGTATTTTTATTTCACAGATTAAATGCCATCATTCTATGTTTCATTTCGTGGGTTGAATGCCTTCGAATTCTCTCTAAAACTGTACCTGAAAGTTAAAATCATAGTTGTTATCTCTTGCAATATCTGGCAGCTGAACACCGTCCCTGACATGTTGGGTCCAGATGGCACGACCTGCGTCGAAACGAACGACAAATGAAACAAATAGGATAATTAAATTTTGTGGAATTACGTAGTTTAGTCGGCGCTGGCATTTAATTTGCACATTTTGAATGTCTTAACATTCAAAATACTTAAAAGCATCATAGCATATTATGGGAAGGATTATTTTACTAGAAAAAAGCAATGGGTCTTCTATGCAGTATTTATCAACTCCATAAGCCCCTCTACTCAATTCTCTAATAAATGTAGCTCTTACCTGCTAAGTGTGTGTGTAAAAAAGAAGAAATGATTTTGATTCCTTTCTCTGGAAGTGGACTGCTTTCAAGGGTCTTTTCGATAGAAGAAGGTTAATAAATATAAATATAAATTAATATTTGGTTTCCTCTCACTTCCATTTTCCTCACCAGGTCCCTCCCTCCTTCCCTCTATAAAATATAGTTAACATCGAATTATTTTTTTTAAGGTATTAAACTGGTCCTTCCTCCATGTTCCTCCTCACCTCCTTCCCCCCTACAACGAAAATCTACCTTTTGGGTTCATACTTTTATACAGTGTCCTGTAGTGATCTAGTGATCCTTCACTCGCCTCTCCTCCCCTCCCCCTACAACGAAAATCTACCTTTTGGGTTCATTCTTTTATACAGTATCCTGTAGTGATCCAGTGGTCCTTCACTCATCTCCCCTCCCCCTACAACGACAATCTATTTTTTGGGTGCATTCTTTTGTACAGTATTCTGTAGTGATCCAGTGATCCTTCACTCACCTACCCTCCCCTACAACGACAATCTACCTTTTGGGTGCATTCTTTTCTACAGTATCCTGTAGTGATCCAGTGGTCCTGGTTGGGTGGTATTACCATCCACGATGAAACACCAAGCCCTACACTCAGAGTACCAGCATCGTATGCACGTAGATCAGATGTGTAGTAGAGCCTTACTCCAGAGCTGTCGAGGCGTCCTACATTTAGAAAAAATAAATCTTTGTATATTTCAAAATTGTAGAAGGAGATTCTGCTAAGCAGGATACCAAATGTTGAAGGACGTAAAAGAGAGAATGAGGGCGCAAACAAGCTCCTTGAGTGAGCACGAGTTCATGATTGTGAACTGACCACCCTCAATGTCTACACCTCATTAATGACCACCTCTCATGATTGTAAACTGACCACCCTCAGTGTCTACACCTCATTACTAACCACCTTTCATGATTGTAAACTGAACACCCTCAGTGGCTACACCTCATTACTAACCACCTTTCATGATTGTAAACTGAACACCCTCAGTGGCTACACCTCATTACTAACCACCTCTCATGATTGTATACTGAACACCCTCAGTGTCTACACCTCATTACTAACCACCTCTCATGATTGTATACTGANCTACACCTCATTACTAACCACCTCTCATGATTGTATACTGAACACCCTCAGTGTCTACACCTCATTACTAACCACCTCTCATGATTGTAAACTGACTACCCTCAGTGTCTACACCTCATTACTAACCACCTCTCATGGTTGTAAACTGACCACCCTCAGTGTCTACACCTCATTACTAACCATCTCTCATGATTGTAAACTGACCACCCTCAGTGTCTACACCTCATTACTAACCATCTCTCATGATTGTAAACTGACCACCCTCAGTGTCTACACCCTTTTACTAACCATCTTTCCAGTAGACTATCCTTCCACCCTTCGGGTTCCCTATTTTTTTGGGGAAGTGGGCATTATTCAGCGATATATTTCAACATTTCTTACCTTCTACGTTTTTAGGATTGTCATAATGAATTTCCACGATAAGTACCGAGCCACTGTCGTTCATTCCCACAGGGTACCCAACGTGTTCAGGATAAACAAATGGCTGAAGAAATAAAAGAATCGTTCGTTTGAATTAAAGATTTACTTCTGGAAATGAGATACATTGCGTTTTCCTGGTAGGACTATCTTTCATCCCCAGAAACTCCTAACTTTAATAATATAGTCAAAGTGTAACTTACCCCAGCACCAACACCCCAGCCATAAATTATATCCCCTCGTTTACAATTCAAGATCTCTGCAGGCATATTGGCATAGTCGATACAGTTTCCGGTGTAGTTAAGCAATTGATCAGGAAATTTTCCTTTGCATTCGTTGATGACAAAATGATGAACGAAACCTTCGTTGCCTGGTTGGACTACGGGCTCAAACTGAAAATAAATTGTTACTCTCCCGATTATAAGGCAAGGCAAGGCAAGGCAAGGCAAGGCAAGGCAAGGCAAGGCAAGGCAAGGCTATATGCTCTACCAAACTTACCCTCACAATGTGTTTCTTTCCTCCAAAATCGGGAAGCCTGAAGGGTCTGCACATGTAACTGGTGTGAAGTTTTGGAATTGTCATCTGGAATTAACCAAAATAATTCCAAATGAAATGGCGATGATAATCCGTAGAAAATACCTTGCGAAATGAAAATGATAAAACTCGTTGGAATTCATTTGGAGTTCTAGATCTCTCTTGCCCACACTTTGTCTTTTGCAAGATTACGTCGATATCGTTCTAGGAGTCTTCTATTTGCTGAAATCTGCTCTCGCGGAAGCACTGCGAGAAATTGTCCCATTTATGTTGAAAACTACAATGCCGTATGCAAATTTTATTCAGTAAAGGACTACCATGGGTGCCGGGGGTTCCTTGTTGTTCCCGTTTCTGTTTGTTCATGTTTTCGAGGAGCGAAGCCATTGCTTAAGCTTTCTAGTACATCAGCCAAGGCGAATCCCGGGGGTCCTGCATGGATGCTTGTAACAGGTTATTTGTCCCACGTCTGAGTTTTAGAGAAATGGAGGGAGCTGGGAGGGGAGGGAGGGAGAGATGATTTGTAGAGGTTGAAAAGACTTAGTTTCTTTTCTTTTCAGCGGCCAATTCAAAGCCATTTTTGGAAATCCTATTTTCTCTTCTCATCGACCTAATTCCCATTCCCGGTGCATCAAATCGCATTAATTTTTCCAGTGCAAAAATATAAGCAAACATCAGTTCGGAAATTAGGACTTCAAATGAAGATGCTCTTAACTATCTGTAGAAATTTAATAAATTAATGCCATAGACATATAATAGACTGACTTACATTGCGCATTAGTAGTTCTAGTTTTTTCCAAGATGGATTGGGTTTCGATGTTTTCACAAAGTTTAGCAGGAGAATGCTTCTTGATCCTTTATCAGAATGCTTCTTCATGTTGGTGTCAGAGGTGGGATCTTCCTCGTGATAAGCAAAAATCACTCTAGTTGTTCCTTCCTGAGGAAAAAAAGGGAATTAGCAGTGGCCTTTCCACAGAATGGCTCCACATGAGGCGAAATTTAACTGGAATTTAAAAGCTGAGGAAAACCCGGCCGTTTAAAATGAGAGGAATGTATGACTTCAGGCAAATAGAAAAATCAACTGAACACTTCACAAAAAACCCAACACTAAAATACAGAAGAAAAATCCCAAACAAACACAAAAAGGCCCAAAACACGCACCTTTACATAAACATAAAATGGGCGCCCCAGGGTTGGTCCATGTGGGTATTGCGCATGATCGCATCTAGATCGACAAAAAGATGTATGTAGGGTTGTTGGAAAACGGCCTCATATTTTTTTTTTAGGAACGGCGGAACAGTTTTTAAAGTACGGGGAGGGGGGGCTACAGTACTCCCCTCCCCTCCCTATCCCACCCACCCACCCATCCCACCCCTCCCTTAAAATAATTCCTAGACAAACTAAAAATGTAATTCTCGTAAAAAGTGGAGGTATCCGCCGTCCTGCATTTTCGGTTTATTATTATTTATTGTACGCCTCATTCAGAATTAGTGCGCGTGGCCTCTGTGGTGAAGAAATTTTCCAAGTGGGAAAAATACTAAGCCGTACAGACAAAACTGTAAATAAAATGATATTCTTTTGCTGTACTTATTGAAATATGCAAATAAAGAAACTATGCAATGAAATCAGCTTTACTCAACGATCCTACATAAAAGTTCTGAAGAAACATAAATCTAAAGTAAACATGACTTCGTCATTTTTACGCTGGTCCAGAACACCCATTTCATATCTCATCACTAATCAACCAACCCCAATAGTATTGAAAACTCACATACCTCGAATTTGTAGTCTTGATTGTCACAAGTGTCAAACTTTCTGCTAAATTTCATCGTTGTTTTACCGTCTTTTTCTGTGCCTGAAATGAGTTTGTAATCCTGTGAATCGTCCAACGGCGGTAAGGAATAACCTTCGCCATGTCGGTCCTGTTTAAAGAAATACGAACTAATTTTAACTTAAAAGTTATTAACGTTGGAAAATTATAGATAATCTATGTCATCGCTACGAGTGTAGCAATGCTCCATCCAGCTTGGCGTTTCGGAATCTATCTAGGCGCAGATTCTTGTGCAATTCTCGTGAAGAAGACAAATGAAATCTATCAAAATCTGCACGCAGCGACAATTATCGACATGGTCAAGGCCGCTAGCAACAACACAGTAGCTTTATACCGTTAAATACGGTTTTCCATCCTTAACCCATCCAATCACGATATCAGCTCCCTTCATTCTACCAGTACTGGGTGAGAATCCAAGGCCAATCCATCCAGTAGTAACGGCCTCCACAGCAAACGAGATGCTCTCTTCAGCTTGGTCCACAGTCCAGTAGAATTTAATCTTCTGTGATGGATCTAATGCAACGAAATGGTTGTACTCAGAAGAAATATCTGCAAGACACTGGCCGACAAGACCAAAAACCAAGGCTGCGTAAAGCAACGACATGGTTCAGCTCAATAGAGAAGTTTGTCCGTTAATTATATTAATGCAGACGGATAAAAATATTTGTTTGTAGAAAGTTGGATCAGAGATTCGTCGTTCTGAACACATTCTAGATCATAGTCGTCATGCGGAAATTTTAAATCCTTACGTCAAGAGATAATTTTTTCAGGTCTCATTACTTATCCTATCATTTATCATCATGTCAATCATTCCTTTTTTTGCTGGTAACGCTTGAAAAGAAGACGTATTTATGCATTTGACTCAATCATCTTGATCAATATTCTACATCCACCGTTGTATCAGGTTGAGTGCCCAGCATCATTTCCAATATGAGATATGTTTTATCCTACATTTTCTTTTGCAATGGCATTTTAAGCAGTCCATTGATCTCTTCCGTTCATAGCTTTTCCACAAACACGCGGCCCCSGGGGGGGTTATCCCCTATATTTGCTATACGGGTGGCTGCCGCCAAACAGAGTATGGTTTTCAGCGATTCTACTCTTAAACAGGGTATATAAAATCGCGCTCGCTCTGGAACAGGGTTTTCAGCGATCTTGCTCTGGAACAGGGTATGAATTTCAGCAATTTTTACTCTAGAACAAGGTCAGGGTTCTGAGAGCTCAGCAGCACATCCCTACCCTAAACGGGCAAGAGTACCCCCGGGCACGCGGCCTGACATGGGTAAATATTACGAACAAGCTGTCAGTTTGCCAATAAAATTTCACTACGTGGTTTCTTATCCTTGTCTTTGAGGAGGCGCACTTTCATCATAAAAGCATCCTTCATCCAGTGTGTATGATGTACCATTTATTATTCATAAAAATGTGAGGCTAATGAGCCAATTCGAAATATGCGTTGTGAACCATAAAATAGGCTGGGCCGGGGTAGAGCCAAGAGCGACATATTATCTCACTGATCAGAGGTCAAGTTATAAATCGAAAAAAATCCATTAACGCGGTAACACTCACATGTTCATTTTCACGGAGGGAGCAAATCTGGAGAACTCGTACAAAAACACCGTTCAATCGCGAGAATCGAACCCCGTGACCCCAGGCATTGAACGGTGAGCCAGCGCTGTAATATTAAAAGAAAATAGCTAAATGTAATAGCCCATACTATACGATGTAAATATTCAGAAGCATTAGCATGAAAAATATTTATCAACTGAAATGGTAAGATAAACATAGGAAAAGGATGTCTGGAAAAATCTGCGCCTGAATGACTGTCCGCCTGAAACAGGTTAAAAACCTTGCACCTCCGAATTGAAATGGGGTCCCTGTGTTATGTTTATTTGCGGGGGATTGGGTACCAATTGCGTAATGCCTATACCGGTTTTATTGCACCACGTGTCGAAAGAAACTCGAAGAAACTTTATTTATCACTGTATAAAATTCGAAATCATCTTATTACTATGTTAATGAAAGATCGAGCGAGATGGGATCCTCAAATACTTTAAAATTGGAACGACGAAAGAGAAAAAAACTCAAGAGACTTTCTTTTAAAGAGACAGGAAGAAAAGATCRAAATGATGATCGTAATGGCGTCCTAAACGATGATAGTAGCTCAACATGTAGTAGCATGACTAGCGAATTAGATAGTTTCATTAAACAAGAACCTGTAAAACTATCATCCACCTCTTGTGGGGAAGTATTAGTTAATACCAGAGAAGAAAAAGCACAAAGTGTCCTTGCTATTGATTGTGAAATGGTTGGAGTTGGACAAGACAAGAAGAGTGCTTTAGCTCGTTGTAGTATAGTGAACTACGAGGGTAAAGTGATCTACGATTCTTATGTCAAACCAGATGCTATTATCACGGACTTTAGGACACAATGGAGCGGGATTCGACCAAAACATATGCGTAAAGCGATCTCTTTTCATACTGCCAAGATACAAGTCAAACGACTTATCAAGAACCACATACTTGTTGGACATTCGCTGCAGTCTGACCTAAATGTTCTAAAGCTGACTCATTCTTCTTATCTTATCAGAGATACTTCGAGGTATGTTCCTCTTCGAGTTTTCGCAGGGTTGCCAAGCAATGTCACACCTTCACTTAAAAGTTTGACTCGGATTTTGCTTAAGACTGATATTCAATCTAATGAACATTGTTCTGTTGTAGATGCTATTTCTTCGTTAAATTTGTATAAATTGCTTGAAAAACGTTGGGAAAATGATATACAAGGTGATGGAGAGAGTAATTCATATCTCTGTGATGCCTACTGGCCATCTTGGACTAACATGAACTGAAAAGAATTGAATTGAATTGAACTATAAGATAATTATTTTTGAATAAAATTGAATTGTATAATTTGAAATACAGTCGTTATATATGTTATTACAGCAGAAAGTATTTTTGGACTATTTTATTCTGATGGTTTTATATAACTAACTCATAAAACCAATGCAAAGCACTGAAAATAAATTTATTGTAATCAAGATATTCTAGAAATGTTTGACCACACCATTACATACTCTGATTGACAGCAGTGTATTGCCCGATTTCCCAGTCTCCCACGCATCCCTCCTGCGTTGAGTGACGACCGACACTAAAAACGGATGCAAGGGAGACTACTGATTTCCCTGTCCCAACTGTTATTTCATTCAGTATGTAGCAATGAAAACAGTGACATGGTCCTTGATATATAATATCCAATAGATCCATTTAATTTTTTTTTCAATTATCTCTTCAATTTGATATTTTTTACACAAAAAATTATCTAGTATAGTCTATTAGTCAAGAGCTGCACTGTATTACTGAATGGAGCAGTGCTGACAAAATTTGCATGTGCCTATCCAGCTTTGAAAAGAAGTGTAAGAAAACAGCACTAAAGAGTACAATCTTTTTTTTATATATATAAAGCTATTTCAAAAAAAATTTTAACATTTTTTGAAATAGCTGTATAAAATAAAGCAGTTTTCTTTACTCCTTTAGTAAAAGGCATATCTTTATTTGTTTTTTTTTTCTCATTAGCATAAAAAAATTCAAGTTACAAGTAATTAACCAACTCCAGAAATCAAAAAAGAATGTCTTATTTAATAACATTTGAAAATTTGAGAGTAATATGTTAAATATTTTGGGAGTAATTTTTTTTTGAAAACACTATAAATTACAAAGAAATGTATTAGTTGTGTGGCAAGCTTGCCAAATGACCATACATTTCTTTGTAAATCACTGCTTTACAAAAAAATGTCAGCGAATGACAAACATTACTTGATGGGGGACTGGTCTAGCCCTACTTAGTCATTTAAGAAGAAAAATTCCACAAGTACATTATTACTAAGGGACTGTTCATTAACTATGCCTTGGGGGGGGGGGGGGGGGGGGTTGCAGCTGGAGGAAAAGTATGGGAGGTTTGGAAAAAAAGTCACACAAAGAAGGGGGGGGCTTTAATAGTATTGGCTGACTTAAAGGCGGTGGTTGAAACAAATAATTAAGGTATGTCTGAAAGGTCACAAGGAGGGGGGGAGGGGGAAAATGTTTAGATAGAATTGGGAGGGGGAGGGTGGTTGTAAATTTTTCCAAGGTTTTTTTCGATTTTTCCTCCAGCCCACCCTGAGGCATAATTAATGAACAGTCCCTAAAGAATTTACTGAATGCAGTGACATGAAATACGCTGCAAATTAAAGATACTAAGTATTGTTCAAGTAAAATTTAAATTTAAAAAAATTAAAATGTAAAGCACAATCTTTTTCCATTTCAGACCACATCATTCCCTTAAGGAAAAGATCCTTAATTTAAGTTGTATCAATATTCATGTGTCTTGTCATGTCAATAACTTTTAAAAAAAGAAATGTTACTTTAGGGAATGACAACTCTTTAGGTTAGGAAAAATGTTTTTTTTTTTTCTAATTCAGACTATGAGTCATTAACTTGAATATAATATTCGTTTTTGAGTTGTGTATATAAACAGTGGAAACTCTCCTTAAAGACATCTCTATAATACAGACACCTCTATGATACAGACACCTCTATGATACAGACACCTCTATAATACAGACACCTCTATACATTCAGTAATACAGACACCTCTATTTTATGGATAGCTGTTTAGGTTTTGTCAAATTAAATCACTTTGTAAGAACAACTTCTATATTACAGATACCTCATATTACAGACACTTTCCTCTGGGCCTTTGTTGTCTGTATCAGATTAGACAGGTTTCACTGTAATTCATGTGTCTTCTCTTTTAATCAAAGAAATGCTACTCGAAGAAATGACATGTGGCCTGAAGCTTAAGCCATGGAATTTAAAAATCCAACCCCATCCCTTACTACTGAAAAAWTTAAGTCCCTTATTTGTGGCTGTTGATCTATAATACTGTTAATCAACACTAATATATCTATGTTTCATGGGTTTAGCATATGCACTCTTTTAAATTATAAACTTGCATGTGAAAGCTTTTTAAGAAACATCTCATGTTCCAATAATGTTGCTAAGAGTCCATCCTTATTTTTAATAGCTCTTTCATTCCCATAGTTTATTCTCTTTCCATTCAATGTTGYCATTTTTCCACCCATGGCTCTCAATATTGCATCTCCAGCACATATATCCCACTTTTTGATAAGAGTTAAATGAACATAAGCATCAGCATCATCTCCAAATAATGCTAAAACTTTGTATCCCGCACCCCCTGCATTGGTTATCTTTGCATTTTTACCAAATGCTTTTTGGATTCGGGCATTTACTTCACTGCCAGGATGCGATCTAGATATTATAATTTTAGGTTCCTTTTCCAACACCTGTGAAGACGGTTTTTTTAAATCTGGTGAATGGCCATGTTGGACCCATCCCCAGGAGGTATGTTTTAGAAAAGGACTATGGATAACACCAGCCACAGGATTCCCATTCACAGTTATACAAACCATTGTAGTGACATATTTCAGTAGATTTTCTGTGTATTCTTTTGTTGCATCCAGTGGATCAATCCAAACAAGGACACTACTGGAAGGAACGTATTCATCTTCTAGATTATATAAATGTTCATTAAGCATGACAGCTGATGTCGTAGGTGCCTTAATCTGGGTATTCTCAAATGAAGCATTTTCATGCTCTTCTGATACAACCTTGATGTTTGGAAATGCCTTCTCAAAGCCATAAAAAATAGCTCTGTGGGACAAGAGATCTCCTTGTGTTACAGGATCATCTGCTCCTTCTTTTGTCTTACCTTTGCTTTTTTGCTGAAAATATCAAAAAAATACAATTCCATTATATACCCCTTATGATATGTATTATATATTTTGGATGCAAAAGTAATTAAAGCCCTGGCTAAATGAGGAAACATATTTCCAGAAACATTTAGTTTAGCGCTATTTTAGTTTTTTAAGAAATGGCATAACTAAGATTGGTAAAAAACCAACCTCCCATTTCAAGGTCCTGGCAACTGCCTGCAGGCCTGGTGTGGAACTTGTCTCACACAAAAGTTTCAGCTAAAAGCTTCAATATGTAAAGGTGGTGTTACAGGAGGAAATTTTTCACACAACATTGCAGCGTTAAAAGTTGGCTTCGCGTAACTAACATGAATGGCAACAAATTTATAGCAACATTGTTGTGAGTTTTGAAGTAATATTTCAAAGTCGACAATTCGCCTTGGACTGGAACTAATTGCGCAGGCTTGAAATCCTGTCCAGTCCGATATTGGAGGCTTTGAAATGACTTCTCATGCTCATTATTATTCAACTTGGAGTAACTGGAACAAAATTAATTTTGTTCCAGTTACTACAGACTGAATTCAGTCCTTTCACATGACTTTACCAGGTTTCAAGTAACATCATCAAGTGACCCAAAAATAGGCTGATTGATTAGCTGGTTTCCTCATGTATTATTAATGAGCATGAGAAGGTTATTAAAAAATCTGCAATGAATCATAGTTAATTATTTTAACCAATTGCCATGTAGATATTATATGAGGCCAAAATTTAACGCAATAATGTGGCACGRAACTTAATATATCGTCTCGAGTAACACCACCATCTGTAAGTAACACTCTGCACCCCTTGTAACAGCTGGGCCTTAGCCAGGAAATAGAAAGGAAATAACACTTTTTCACAATGGAATTCCTGTCATTTCTTTCGTATTTTCCTGTTAGCCTCGCTTAGCAGATAATTTAAAAAGGGGTATTTAGGTCCATATAGATTTTGATTTGACTCTCTAATAGAGCTCGTAAATAATATACTATGAGCTTCAATTAATTAACATGACAATATCTCATAAAGCTTTAGCTACAAGTAGCTTCCTTTATTTATGCTCATTCTTCCTGAAGGGGGAAGGAAGGGTTCGATTTGAGCATGGCTTATAATAAAAATAGATATTCATTTGTTCCAAAGAATAGACAACTGGGTTATAATCCATTCTTACCTTGAGATTATTATTTTCTTTCACCGCTTTCACGGCTTCGCCGCCATTTTGTGCGAGGTCGATTGCAGCTGCAAGAAGTTGTTTAATCGAGACTGTATCGATAGAATCGGTGTACTTTGATGAAGCACCAAAATCAGTGGTAAAATAATAAATAATTGCTAAACCACATAAGCCTAAAATTATAAATCCAATAGGAGAAATACGTATTTTTGCGGATATTCCCATAAAGCTCATTTTGACTGACACGAGTTAGAAGAACCGAAATTAACGTGTTATCTGATTGGTCCACATTCAATGATATGAGAAATAATCTGATTGGCATTTTTTTATCTATTGTGTTAAACGAATACATAGTCTATGCATATATCGAAACATCTGATAGGTTATGCAACTTTAGGATATAATCTTTATTTTAATTGGTCCAATTTTAAAAACCAGTACTGAGTTCTGATTGGCTAGAAGATTTTAATATTGACCAATCAAGACTTAGGCCAACGTTTTGAATCGAGTATTCGAAAAAGTGCCATAACAAGAGTTYATGTGGAATTTCTGATAAAAAATCCTTTATTTTTTATGCGATTGTTTTATAATTAAGATTTTTTCGAGATTATTTTAATTTCTTGAGTTAAAGAATAATTTTAGCGAGTTTCGACAATTATGGATGCTACAAATAAGAGATATGTTCACGACCATGTTTCGTCCTACAAGAATCGAGGAGAAAAGTTGGGAAGTTCAAATCGGTTCGTTAGAGCTCATCGTGCCAACGAAGATAGGAAAGCCTTACGATTAGATGAGATAACCAAAAGAAGAGGCTTAGTGTTGTCTCTAGTTAATGAATGTAACTTGTCTTTGGAGGAAAATCCAAGTCAAAAGAAAACAACGGTAAAAACCAACGACAGCAAGGCCAGAGGCAAAGTCAAAGGTAATCATTGCCATCTTTTTGTGTCAAATGGTAATCTGCATTATACATGAGACATCCTAATCATATATCAATCGACCAAGGGGACCCAGGGATGTATTTATGAATTGGGAGTATAATATTTATTGGTGGTCTGGTCTGAAAAAGGAGGCAGGCTGCTGAGAAGGTTTCACCTACACCTTCATCTCCCCCACCCCACCACAACATGACTGTCTGCAATATTATTCACAATACTTTTAAATTTATTGATTCACTACGAAAGTTGGGATCTACTTAGCAATAGCATATTGTGGAGCAATACAACAGAAATTTTGTACAGTGGGAAATTATATCTCTTTCATGCAAAAACAATTTTATTGTTCCTACCTTGTAACGTGGATATCAACTGCCTTATGCAAAGAACTGTTGTAAAAGTTAATTGTTATTCATTTTAGTAGCAAAATCAAACAGTAAAGAAAATGCGCCCCAGCCTCAAGTCACAGATGAGAGAAAAGCCATGCTCTTAAAATGGAGGGAACAAAGAGAGCTTAAAAGAAAGGCAGAAGTTGCCAAGAAACAAGAAAAAGGTGTATTTGCTGTGAGGCATATTAAATATGACAACAAAACTATCCTGGCACCATTTCCTAACAAAGGAACAAAGTTAACTCCTAAAAAACCCAAACCAGTTAGTGTACCTCCTGCTAAACGAGTGACACGGTCTTCAGCAAAACTAGCCATCAGCAAGCAAGCAAGCAGAAAAGTAACATCCAGTGCCAAAAAGCCTGTAGCTGTCATTAAGGTTGGTACCAAATGTATTCATTACCAAGAACATTAAAAGGAACTGCAAAGGGTGAGGGACTGGGTAGGGGAAAGGTGATTTTTAAGCATACTGGTATAGTAAATGCAAATTTGATAATTGTGAAGTGATACTTATTATTATTTTTTTAACCATTGAAAAGGATGAAGATGTGCCAAAAAGGGTGACAAGGCAGTCTGTTAAGAGTAAGACATCATTAGCAGGTACTGCATTTTATTCAGATGACAAAAAAATTTAGTTCTGTAATAACGTTGAAAAAGAATAAGGTTGTCCTTCAGTAGCATCGGATTGCAAAATATATAGATCTTCTCATTTCTCCATACAGTATATAGATCTACTCATTTCTGTAATAACATTCAGTTTTATCCTTTTTTTTAGTTAATCAACATACAGATAATGAGAAAAATAAACTTGAAGAAAAAAGCAAGAAAGAAAAAGATCCCCCAGTTGAGTCTGAGAAGAAAGTCATGACTCCATTAGCTAAAAAAAAGCAACAAAGAAAGTCATTTGCACCACCAAACTTCCAGTTCACTGCTCCATCTGGTATATGCTCCTTTGAACACTATTCCAAGGAATTCAAGTTCCAGCCCCTAAGTCCTGCCAGTACTGAGAGCTTTTTCCAGGAATTGGTCCCAGCCATTCCTACCCCAGAAAACCAACGCCATTTAATTACCAAGGACAATTTTATTCTAAGAAATGAGGAGGCTGAAAATCAATATCCAGTTCTCATGTCAGAAGAAACTGAAAATACAAACACTGGTGTAATCCCCTCAGCTGAT
The DNA here is from genome assembly GCF_009602425.1 of Actinia tenebrosa. The sequence goes on along the minus strand of NW_022261706.1, from coordinate 49,521 downwards.
GTGAAAGATGTGGAAAGCAGAACAGAGGAAAATAATGAGCAAGGAAGCAAAGCTGTGGAAAATGAAGATAATCAACTTAGTAGCAAGTATTTCAGGGATCTCGTATCATCTGAAACTGAGAAACTCAATCTACTTTGTGAAAGATGGGAGAAAGTAATGGAGTCAGATAATTGCTTACCAGAGGAAGGTAATGGTTTTTGCAAATATGACCGGCACCTTTTGGGTTTATTTTCTCAATGAAACACAAACTCAATGGTTAAAAAAGAAATTAAATATAATTACTGATACTTAATATTGGAAAAATATTAACAAAATGATCTAACATTTTTGGTTTTTAGCTAAAGGAAACATCAGAACAGCCATTGGTCAGGCACAGCTGTTGATAAGTCAGCGATTCAAGCAGTTTTCTGGTCTGATTAACTTGAGTGAGGTATGTGGGAAGAAAACAGGTTATAAGAGGTGAATAATTAAGATTTTAAATGGCCCTTTGCATCTAATATTTATTTGTTTCTTGTCTGATTTTGTTTCAGGATGAAACTGCAGAGAAGAAGGCAACAATGTCAGATCTACAGGGCTTCTGGGACATGATTTATTTTCAAGTAAGAATACTGAAAGAAACTTTTCGTTCAGTGCAGATTATTTGTAATGCAATTCCATTACTTTTGCACCAATAACATTTTGAAATACACTTAAAAAATTACCCAAAATCTCTGGAATTTCAACCAAATGTTCTATTCTCTTCTTTCCAATTTTTTGTTGACTCGTTAATACTTTTCCAGAGGTATACTGTTAGTACTGTAATATTGTCTTGTTTTATGCATTAGGGGTATATGAGTGATGTATCATCAAAATTGTCTTTCATTCTAGGTTGAAGATGTGAACACTAAGATGGACAGTTTAGAGAAACAAAAAGAAAAAAACTGGATCGTAGAAACCAAGCAAGCCAAGACAGCAAGCAAAAAGATTAAAGTAAAAAGAGAAAATATGAAAAATGTTGCAGATTTTGAATGTTTATATTTTCTTTCAATTCTTTGATCAATAATAATTTACAAACACAGTTTTGAAGATTTTCCAAAAAAATGGAGGGAAAATAGAATATGAAAGAACAAAAAACTTTCTATTAACACAGTTATTTTGTTTCCAGAAAAATGCCACAGCTAAAGGTGTTGGAAAAAGAGATGCCAAACCTGCAGACAAGTCTAAAATACAGGAAATGAGGGCAGCCATGAAAGCAAAGATGGCGGAGAAGAAGAGACAGATGCAAGCAGAAGATGGAGAGGTAAGACTGATGTCAAAACTTGGGACTGAAAACATGTTTGGGAATTAAGGATGTGTGCTGTTGCTTTCAGAGTACCTCTTTCATTACTGTTCTGACACCAGTAAAGAAAAGCAAGAAATCAGGTAAATATATAAAAATGAGCTTGAACCTCAATTAGGTGCTGTTTACATGGGGAAAGCTGTCCCAGGTAGAAGGGATACCACTTTTCCCAAGCTTAGCATATCCTGGGCTAGCCAACGTCTCCCTGGTTTCTTTGTAAATTCATCTCGACCATTTATATGACATATTTTACTATGCCTAGGCTAGAAGGGTCAACCTACTGGTAGGGTTAATTTTTCCCATGACTAAGACCTTTTTTTGTTTGAGAATGGGCATCTCCATTAAAACCGATAGTTGTCCCAGGTTTATAGGGACAAATTCTTTTCATATAAACGCTCAGTATAGTTGGCTCAGGTAGGAGTGTGTCCCAGCTTCCAGGGAAAAGTTTTCTCCACGTAAACTGCCCCTTAGTATGTAAAAAAATAGTCATGGTGAATCGACATCTTGTTCTTTCTCTCTCCTCCCCTTTATAGGCTTAGCTGGGGAAGTTGTTCTTACTCCAGTCAGACGCTCATTGCGCAACACACCAGTCAGCCATTCAGGTGCTCCCCATGCAATGCCCAAAGTTATATCAACTCCTAAAAAGTTTGGAAAGAAAAGTCCAGACCTGCGCTTAACCCCAGAGGCAGTTGTAGGTACCCCTTGTAATACTGGCTCAGATCAATCGTCTGAAGAGAAGATGGAAAAAGAACAAGAGATAATGAATGCTGAAGAAATGAAGGTGGGAAGTCTTTCTTCCGATCCTGAAGCTCAAACTAGTGATTACCTTTCTGCTAAGGAGAATAATATTGTCGAAAACACAGACGAAGATATGGAAATGGATCAGAATGAGGTACAAAGAGATACAATTAAAAAGAGGCGAAGCTGTCTACGATCCTCAACAAAAAAGAAGCGCAAATCATCACGCGTATTTTTCCAATCACCACAATCTTCTGCCAACTCTACGGCCGGTGGTACCCCAGGGGCCATTGGCTTTACCCCCCGGGTACAGGAGAACGTACGATCGACTGGGATAACATTGACACCTGTGGCAGTTTCGTTTGATTCTCCTCTAGTAGAGGGAAGCACTTGTTCTTTGAATGCTGGCCATACCCCAGCACCTTATAGTGCTAGAAGAAGTAGTTTAAGAAAAAGAGCATCAAATGTAACTCCTGTTCGTCGATCAACTCGAAGTCATCCCAATACTACCCCAGTGGAACAAGATAACTCTTCCAGTGATTCTGCACCAGAAATGTCTACCTCGCCTGAGGAGACGCATGTTGAAACGCCTAGTTGTGTTGACAAGGAAATAGCTGTGAGGTCTGGTTCCAAAAGAAGATCCCTGCGACGATCCTGTAGAAAAAGTGCAGCAAATGAACAGGCAAGTATTTATATAATATCACCTTACTTTGCTCTGCTTATATCTTGCTGCTAATGTTGTTGTTGTAGCGGGTTGTGTCACATTCTCGTTGCTTTTTTTCTTCTTGGTTTTGCTTGTCACTTGTTTTCGTTGTCATTGCTTGTCACTTCCAAGAAAGTAAAATAGACTTTTGTCTAAAAATATTTATTCATAAATGTATCATTTTGCGTACACAGGGCGACCTCTTTCTACCAAATAAATACTTTCTTCCTTCAACATCAAGCGAAGAAGAAGGCGACGACACTGCACCAGCAGCATCTCCAGTTTTGGCGGGAAAAGTTTTGCTTCCCAACAGCCAATCACTAGTCACCTTTACGCCAGTCAGGGACTCGTCAAACAAGTTAAACCAGTCAAGCATGACTCCATCCACTATGTTCATGGCTCTGAGTCTTAATGACAGTGAAAATGAAAGAAGAGATTCAGTCTTCTTCGCCCCTTCTGGGTCATTAATAGATAACAGTCAATCAGCCAAAGAGAATCTGATATGTTTTTCACCGGTCCCTGAGTAAAGCGACCAAAACATATACTGAACACTGTACATATTTTAACGCATATGAACAAGAGTGTTAGAGCGTTTTTTTGGAGAATCTATATCTGTAGTTATTTTAGATTTAAGTAAAACGAAAAAATCGTAGATTTTTAGAAACGGCAAAAAAAGAGAATGGCATGGAAGTGAACTTATAAATGTTTTATAGATAACGAAGATTCTAAGACTGAAACTGTTTGAATAGTGTCTCAAAATTGCAGTTTCTCCTATATTTCCATTGCAGGAGTCCTAATAACTTCCATACCAATCCATTGATAATATACTCTAACCTTTGCTTTCGTTGCACTCTATTACTATGACAAATACTTGTCTTATTAATCGTTTTATGAAATACCCAATACAGTGGTACTTTGAACAAGTCATACATTTATATTGCATTTTAATATGGGGAAAGGCTAAAAAGTTTCATAAGAAATATTATTATTAATATTAATAATATTGCAATAAAATGTTTTACCATCTACTAATATACAAATTAAAGTGTTAAAAAAAMCAAGATCTTTAGCTTCGTTAATAAAAGCTAACTAATAACTTTTATTGTGTAGTGAGTTTACTTAGGTGGTGCTTGAGCATAAAAGCTGCATTATTATTACAGCAGCGCTTCATGCTATCTGAAATTTTAAATGCGTTAGCGAGTTAGCGCAAAGATAATGCATTGGTTATTTATTGGTTTATATGCGTTTCAGTATCAAAGAGAATGCATTGGTTATTGAATGAAGCGTGTTTGAACAAGTTAGGTATAGTGTAGAAAACAATACAAAGGAGGAGAAGACAAGCTATCCTCCTGCTCTGTTGTCCCTTTTCACTCCTACCCATACACTTATTTCAATAAAGTTAGTCACCTGAAAAGCTATAAAGCTGAGGCCGACAAGGATTATGGGTAGATTCATTTTACACGTTCAACCGCTTGGTAACTGTTCATGGACTTGCGAATCTTTTACCGGTTAGAGTCTCACCTCTTCTGAGTATCATCGAGCTGCAGTTTGTATTAAAAAAACTTTGTATATTTATGCTTTTTTGATATGAAAAGTTTCCCATGATGCTCAGTGATCTCAGCTTTCTAGGTTTTTGGTGACTAACTTTATTGAAATAAGTGTATACGTGGTTCAGGAATGGGATGACTTTACATACAGGCTGATGTCCTATAACACTTTTTTCACTTCAATAAAATTCCTCTTACAAAACACAACACAGTCACATTGCACATTTGACAGGGACGATGATGGGGCTTCGCAGATATTGACAGAAATTTCATGCAACCTTTTCTACGATAATCTCATATACATTTCCACATGCTTCATCTTTCTTTTTGTCCTTTTCTTGGACTTGACTTTCCTTCATGTCGGTTGTTTTGGTGATCTCATCTTGCCTGGCTGATTGTTGTGGCGATTCAGGTTGTTGGATTTGATCAACCTGCTCCGAATCTAGATCAGTTGGCTGTGTTGTCATGGTTAGCTGTCGTTTGGGTTCCTGGAGGCCAGACAATAAGAAAATGATCTTGTGTCGAAATATGGGGAACTGAATGTGATACTAGGTCATTGCAGCAAGGTTTACTTCTGCATGACCTCACTCCTTTTCTTTTCATGTCTCATCTTTTCTATGCTTCAAGGATTGGACCAATTATTATTACAAACAGGAAAGACATTTCCACGCACATATGGAAAATAATAAAAATATAAATTGGATGTTGTGTGATTTAATAAAAAACAGCCAATAATGTTGCAGCATTTGAATGGATAAGCCCACCTCTAGATATACCCTCAAAACTTCTTCCAATCTTAAGCCAATATTTTACGGATGCATTTATTTTTTATAGAAATTACTTTTGGTGCAATACCTTTAAGTCATCAAAGCAAGTTGACAAGCAACCAATGAACGATCCAGCCAATGTTACGAGGAAGCTCAAAATGGAAAAGATGATCAAGGCAATGTACGCGTCATCAAACATCTTGATTAGGTCACATGACTCCACTATGAAAGTAAATATAGAGTCATTCCCTTGCACCATTACACTTGTCATAGTCTGGTTGTTATGTATTTTCGCTGACTTATTCCTTGTTTGTTTTATTGTGCCCTAGTTTTCCATCTCTATTGTTCAGGGCCCGGTTGTACGAAGGGTGGATAGCGCTATCAGACGAATAGATCCCCTTTATCCAGTGGAAAAGTCGATGCTGTTATGCAATAGACTTATCCACGGGATAAGATTTATATAGCACTATCCACCCTTCGTACATCCGGGCCCTGTTCCCCACTTCTTTTAAAACCGGGACTTCTTGAAGGAAAAGTGGTTTTAAAATTTATGCAAAACTAAAAGAAAAGCCTTGTATGTCACCAAGAGTAAAATACTGTATATAGGAATAAGCACTTTTAAGCACTAAGAATTTTTTCCTTCTTTTCAAGCTCTGTTGTTTGAGTCTGCATCGCTACTTTTCTTCTCCTTTTTAAACGTTACGGGAGAGAAAACTCTACTCACATGTGATGTCGAGTGCAGAAATTGAACCCTAGACTCCAGAGGTGAGCTGGGCAAGAGAGCAATACTACTACACCTCCTTTTAACCCCCAACAAGTAAGAAAGACTTTTGGTACCACACTCTAAGCCACATGATATCTTACAGGGAATGGGAAGTTTTTTCCCGTCGCTGGTTGTGCATCGACATACGCCGTTGTAAATGTAACAGTTATCGGACATCTGAATGAAATCCCTCCAAAAAACGAAACCAATAACAGCCAAGGCAGTCTGGATAACCAGTGCTATTGCCAACACGGCAGACAGCATCAAGAAGATAATCATCTGTAGGTACAGAAACATACACTCATGAGTGAAGGAAAAGAAAATTTATTCAGAAAATATTTTGCTCTGCACTAAGCAGACACAAATTACTAGAAACACCATATATGCATCACATCTGATGGTAGAAACTTGCACTCCTCAGTGAAGAAGGAAATTTGATCTATGAAATTAATATTTTGCACTGCAAGCAGACAAAAAACTATTAGGAAGAACACCATATATGCATCACATCTGTTGGTAGAACCTTGTACTCATCAGTGAAGGGGGGGGGGGGGGAGTTGATTGTATGAAAATATTTTGCACTACAAGCAAATTATAGCTGACCAGGAACACCATCACCCTACATTAAGACGTAAAACTATAATGCTGTATGATTACCAGTATTACCAATACCACCACCAACATGAAAGATTGACATTTGCAGACTTAATATGCATGAGCCTAGTAAAAGTACTCACAGCTGGTCTAAACTTCGTCCACCATATCGCGATCCCGATAGCTCCTATTGCAATAATCTAGAGAAAGTCAAAAAAGATTTAGAACTGACTGACAACTGACACCACTAAAAAGATGGCATCGAACCAAATCGAAATCTATTATACTATCGAGACGTAATGAAGTCGTGAGCCGAGCGCTTCTGGTGTAGGACAAAAAGCAAAGTGGACCTATGTAAGACCGATAACCAAACAATAATGCTGTATTCCGAGCATTTTTCTTAGAATACGCCGCGGGGGAAAAAATCACCAGGCTTGAAGGGGTTTGAACCACATCGAAAATGTCAAACGATATTTTACTTTTTTTAAATTGACTTACTTATACTAAGAAAACTGAACTGCATATATTCCATTTTCGCCAGTTCCGGTCATATTATATATTTCATCATGTAAACCTATTATTTTGATTCGGCGAGAGACTGCTAATGAATTCATGAAGATGCCTTTTTCATGATATATTCCACAGTGCTTTATTCCCCGCGTTTAACGTTAAATTTATTCTTTACACTTCAATTTCATTCTTTTTCGATTTCACATTGAACAAGCAAACGTCAAAAGAAAAAAAATTGGCTTCAAGCGTCGAAAACAAGGCATCGTGGGATTTATTAAAAGGGTGTATATTGTCTTGATATCTGAACATCCGCGATAAAAATAACTCATAAATGCACTCAGTTACTAAAAGTTTATGATTCAGCGAACAGATGGCAGATTAACTCGCTGCTATAAACTATAATGACATAAACCACATTTTCTTTTAGTTGAAAATTTTAAGATATACCGTCAATCCCGGTGAACTATTTTATGTTGTTTTTATTTCTCATATTCTGTGTCTTTCAGTTGTATATTCTTTATCTTTTGCATGAATGCAGTAACCTTATTCCGCCTTGATCCCACCTTCCTTTCATGCATTCGTTCTTTCATATTTCCCTCTCTTTTTTTCTTCTTCTTCTTTTTTTTTCTTCCAGTCTTCAGTCTTTCAGATATCCTACAATAGTCCCATGTCTGTTTGCATGTAGCATGACATTTCGTGAAGTGTCTGAGATGGATTATATCCGGCACTCATGCTGGTGAAGGTTAACTTTGAAAAAAGCATTGAGCTCAGTCTCCGATATTGACATAATAATTAATAAAGTTCGATTAAGGAATTGATCGGCTTCTATGGATATAAAAAGGTTTTCTGTTATGAAAGGAAATGCACATTAAACTAGTGAACTTTCGCGAAGAAAGATCGCCTGTCGAGAGCGTTCTGAGCCCTTTTGACGGATGTTCAACCGACCGGTAAACATCGATGGTAAAAAAAAAACAAAAAATAAAAACAGATGGAATAAACAAGATGCTAACTAAGTATAAAATGAAAACTATATTTAAAGTAGTATTAATGCGCTGATATTTCAAGTGAGATATTATCGTAACGAATGAAAATAATCACAAATTATATAGCTCCTCGAAAGGACACAAAATACTGAAAGAAACGGGTAACTTTTTAAAGTTGGTTATTTTTGTGTCGTTAGCATCATCATTATGGCGGACTTACCCCCAAACCCGACCACAAACCATCTCCATTCTTCACTTCGTAACCAAGTAAGATGGACCCACAAATGATATGTCCCAGGCCCAACACTACGGCAGATATGCCACAAATGCCAGCAAATCGTGCTTCTCTTTCACGAACAGGCTTCATCTTCACACAGCTGAAAGCGCTCAGCGCAAGATCAGTAAAATTATCAATTCGATCTCAAAAATTCGTATCTTTTATTCGATGTCCCTTAACGTCACAAGGACACAGGTGCATTTATCCTATTGGCTCATTCAGGGTATATAATTGCGGATAGGTTTTTCAATCATCCAAGATATTAATTTACTTTCGTTTGCAATATTGTCGTTAAACTCAATTAAAAAGTCCGCGATCGCAAAAGCACAAATAATAAGAATAGTTGGAAGAAAGATTAATATTCAGTACTAGTGAGCATTAATTTATTTAGATTTATGTAGAGGAAGGGCCGAAGGAATCCTCATGGACTATCATACAAGAGTCAACAAGCCTTCCTCCCTATCCCCAATGYTTGTCAGTCTTCTTCTGTGACAGAACTTTGGATTGAATGAAAATGCTGACAACCCTAGCTCTTTTTGACTGTGTAAAAACTTCAGTCTGGTTCTTCCTTTTGTCACCCCCTCCTCCCCCCTCGAAAAACAAGTTGACCAGTTTCACTTAGATTTACTTTATTTCAGGGAATTAAAAACAATACGCTTACGAACTAAAATCCTAACCTATTAAAAATTGCATTATATATAATTATATACAGCTGAATTACTCTTTATGAGCTAAGTTTTTATTGGCTGCTTGTAGCATTTATCTTGAGTTTAAGAATAATTGCCAAAATGTATAGCTTTTACATATTAAAATAGTTCACCTTTTTCTTGTCTGTTAATAACTGATAATGCTGCTAAATTTCAAAGGCAGTAGATTCTTTTTCATGATCCATGATATACTCGCAGAGTTTGCGATTCAACTGAGCCATACCAAGGCACCGGGCAAGATATAGTGAGACACACAGCAATTGCCTTAAGCACTCCCTTCGTAGATTTAAATCAGGGTTTGCCTAACTCACAGATCGAATTGGAATTTATGAACCCTCGAGCCAAGGGACAGGAGTTGAGCCCTAGAACACGTCTTGAATCATACCTCGATTAGCTTCGACTTTGTATCAAATAAAAAAGTTTCAATGACTAAATAGGAGGATAAATAGCGTGATAAATTTACGAAATGACAAAAAATAAAATACTTCTGAATGACTTGCACTTATTGTCAAATTCAACGACAAATCATCCTGTGATACACAGGAAGGAGGACTTTGGGTGTTTTAATATTTTTTTTTGCCATTTTATTTTCCCAACTGATTCACTACTTTCTTTCCTGTAGCACGAACATTGGGTAATCAGTCTAGCTAAACGAGTAAAACTTGATTTAAAATTTGTGAAGATTCAGTTCTTTGGTGGGAAAATGGCGGTTTTTGCCTTACGGTTTTATGTAACTTTTTAAAAACCCTGACCACACTCCCTTTCCTGTGTTATAAACAATGGAAGTGGTATCTGAGCTAAACGTACATGATGTAAAATTTAATTTAAAATGATGCAAACTATTTCTATGGGAAAAGACGGTGTTGATTTAAACTTAAAACTTACATTGTTCATTTAATTTTTTTTTGCCTTGAAATCGCGAGGCAACGTTGTCCAGATAAAGACAGCGTACCGGCGATTTCCTTGATGGCAACACCTCCATTCCAGGAATTATGCGGAATGGATGGATAAAAAACTGGATAAGATAGACCTGTATAACCAGTTATGCGGCTAAAAGAGAGAGTTCATTCAAGAAAGGACACGGATGTAACCTTATAGCGTAAGAATGGAGCCATGATGCCGGATAAGATGGAGTTAGAGGTATGTCTTGTCATCTGGTGGGGGTGTTCTTCGATACTCGTACGATCTTCGGTCGTAATCATAATCATAATCTCTATCGTATTCGCCTCTGTAGTGATCCCTATCGGAATACCTATCATAATCCCTGTCATCATAATGCCTGTCATAACTATCGCGGTCAGAGTAGTTATCCTTGTAATCTCGGTCACTGTGGTCCATGTCTCTGGGAAATTTGTCGATTTCGCGATCTCTGTCATAATCACCATATCTAATGTCCACATCGTTTGACCTCTTATAATAGTCTTGTTTATAGCCACTGTCGTAATGATCTTTTCCTTTTGGATCAGCTATTTGAATCTGTTCTGTTGGATACGCGGACTCGGTGCGTGGGGGGTAATTATTTGAAGGGTAATTATTTTGTTGGTAAGAAACCTCAATCCCTGTTATCGGCTTCTTTGCTGGACGTTTTGGTCTTGGCAACGTACTTGGGGACTAAAAAAATATGGCAATACATCTATACATTTCCAGTAACAGTTGTTAAGTACTGAATTAATAGAGGGTGACGAAATTGGGGTTGAAGTCTGGCTCTTACAGGCACTGTTTCAATYTATAAACACACTATAAACCAATCACAATGTGGAATGAAAACAAAGCAATCGAACTTAAGTCAATCCTTATCCAATCAGAAGCCAATCAACGAAACATAGATCTGATTATATATATAGGAGAAAAAACATAGATGTTTTCAAAAACTGTTTGAATGAGAGATTGTGATTGGTTGATATTAACATGATACTGATTATGCTTTCTCTTGAAAGATTACAGTTTTCCCTCAACATCGTGATTGGTTAGCTAATCTGTAAAAGTGGTCCAGGTTATTGTGTCCGCACCGCTGTAAAAGTAAAAAAACACACTGAGAAATAGTCTTACCGATCTAGGAACAGTTGCCAGGCCAACACAACCAGCGATGGCGCCACCCAGACACAGAAGTGATCCGATAATAGAGAAGACGATAAGAGTGATGAAAATATCATTGATGGATGGAATTTTGTCACATGAATCCACTGCAACGAAAATGTAAAGTATATTTACTAAAAAATCCAACGAATTAGAGTTCGCATATTTTTTACCGAATCTTTTCTTTTGTGCCAAATTGCTGCTGTATCTTATTGTCGCTCGAGGATCAATGGCGGGAATCATACCAATGAGCGCAGAAATCATGCCGCTGACCGAGTCGTTCGACGCAGCCATGTTGCAGCTCTGTACTTTGCTTCCAGTTTCCGAAGAAATCCTCGCAAGAAATCAGTATATTCTAGAGGATAGGAAAATTCGGGGCTGAATAAAGAAATATTACGCTATGAACTTGCGTCGATAAATTCAGCTTAGCAAATTCCAGGGCAAAATAAAAAAGCCTTCTTTGTTTTACGTTTCTTTTCTCTTTTCTCCAGTGAAATCAGTGAGGTACGATTTTCCTCGCAATTAGTGAAATGGACGTTTACTTACGGTCTTTTATACGGATATCTTCCTGCCCAAGACATTTACAAACTCCTGCTTCAATGCTACACTTTCGTTCTCCCAAGAAGTCGCTCCAGTGATCAAGTTCTAGACCTGCTGTTACTGCTTGAATACCGGCGGCAATGCACGTCATTAGGGCCAGAAAAAGATACAACGCAAACTAGCCAAAACAAAATACATAATACTAGTATAGATATATAATAGCTAGCAAAATATATGTATACACTGCGGTTTGCATAAACTTTGACCCTTTTGTGCATATACACAAGTATATTAAAAGTACATCAAAAATTATGGGATACGATATCCTTGATATTTTTTTCGAGTTGTCTATCACTAGGGCTTTCTGAAAAAATATCAGGGATGATATCCCATATTTTTTGATATCATACTTTTGATATACTTGCATATATATAAAGGGTCAAAGTTTGTTCATATAGCAAACTTCAATGAATTTATATGATGATCTTACCACTGTATTATTTCTTTTAAGAGACAAAAATCCCAGCAAACCAACAGTCAACATCTAGAAGGGATAAAAAAGGTAAAAATGGTTTGAGGTGAAATTTTAAGAAAAAGAAGGAGATGGAAGAAGAAGAAAATGATGATAATGTTCATCATCATCATCATCATGATTAGGAGGAGCTAGTAGGAGTAGAAGGATGAACATAATGATGAAGAGGAAGATGAAATAAAGACGAAGACATAAAAGAAACAAGGTCAATCGAGGAACTGAGAAGAAGAAAAGAAGGAACCAAAAAGAAACATGAAAAATCGTGAAAGAACAAGTAAGATCAAGAAGAAAGAAGAAAAGAAGTAGCCTGAATAAGCCTATAAATTCGAAGTCACTGCTGTCAAGAATAGCCACGAGAAATACTTCCTTAATCTGCAATACCCGTTATAAAACCTCCCTAGTTCTTATCTACTTTCATATTCCGATTGACAATGAACTCTCGAGAAGTGAGAGACGCACATACACCAGTGTATTATGAAATTATCGTAATCACTGAAGTGTTTTTTGAAGGTAAATATGCGTTTTTGAATTGTGAGGTGAGGCAAATAAATGCGGCCCTTTTTGGACGCGTCACGCTACACTTGTTCCCTCATTATTTTTTATCATTATGATAAGTATAAAAGGTCGTTGTTATGCAATACAACATATATAACTTTATTGTATTTCTTAATTTTTTACCAAAACTCAAACTGAGTGATTATTTTGCCTTTAATGATTTTGATCCAGGAGAGAGGAATTAGAAGCCTTAGTCCACTTTTGACTTGCACACATAGAAGCTGGAGCAAAAATCGAAGAGTTAGTTCAACGAAGCATGGATTGATGACTGCGCGTCTATTGTTCTAAATTCAGGAGGTTTAAATTTCGATCGTTTTAATAGAATCTAACGGACTTGAGAATTAAATCGCTGAAGTTTTGTTCAAGCAACGGTCATCGTTAGATCTCTTGCTTATTCTTTCGCATTGTTGGTCTTATAACTCGCGTGAGATTTGTTCTGTTGTCAGTCCAGTCGATGCGATTCAAACGCGAAGAAACCATTGATGCATTTATAACTATATATTGTACACAACCAAAGAATTCGATGTTAATAATATATTCTATTTTGAAAACTGGTTATATAATTACTGATGAACGTTAGCCATTAGTGTAACGAACCTTTTCAAAATTCGAGTTTTCTCGAGTTCCCTGTTCTCTGATGATAGCGCAACATGCATCTTATTGATCTTTTCGTGCTGGTAATAGACTTCGAAATATTTTAAAAAGCCCTTGAGTTGAGTCAAAACTATTCTGGACTTAATTTCGCAATTTCAACCAAAGCGTCGTGACCATTTTGGTTCAATACAAATATTGATATTTGTATAAGCAAACTTCAAAAGTTGGTGGTCGTTCTTATGAAACCAATAGCCAACAATTCATAGCAAAACAATCCAGGGAATATAAATTACTACAAATATATTCGTTTGTATCCATTGAATTGAAYGACATGACAAGGTCAAATAATGAAAAAGCTTTAGAATGTTTTTGGGAAAATCGTATTCCTGAGTCGAAGTATGACAAGCTCCACGTTTCTGAAATACAGAACAAGCCTGGAGGCCTTTCAAAACACTGAACATGGATAAAATATTACTGTAATTAAAATATTATCAAAATATAATAAAAATAACAGCATCTCCACTATAAGCTGTAGGAACTTAATTCATTTGAGATAGTCTACGACTAGTTTAAGGCGATAACATAAGGTGTCCTGCTACAGACTTTGATAGCATAGTCGAATGTTTTTGTGCTTTGCGCCAATAACAAAGAAGCTCAAGTGTTTTTCAAGACACTCAACAGCGCCATTTTGTTGATATTCCCATAAAATAGTAACAGTTATTTAAGCATATTTGTTTCTTTATTGGTGAAATATTTACAAATGTAGTAAATAAAGCTTATACTTTAAGACTTTAACAAAGAAATGTTCCTTTGAACTTATTTCGGAGAGTTTTCTTTTAAATTTCGCAGCATTTGCATTCGGAAAACAACTGCAATGCATTCAGCTGATCGAAGCCTCAAGTTATCGAATCCTTTGGAAAGAATAAGTACCACAAATCGTGCATTTTTCGTTTAAGATTTACACAAAACAAATAATGGACAAAATATTTCGTGAATTTTGCGCTTTTTAGTTTCTTTACTATCAGTTTCGATAACGAGTATACGTAATATTTTGAAGTATGTGTTGACGAATATTGCGAATGATTTTTCGATTGCAAGCTTTTAACTTTGAAACTTTTGATATAAAATGTTAAAATTCGGGAAACAACTTAATCTTTCTATGAAATACGTCTAATATTTGAGCAAATGGGAATGCTGGCTCAGACGAAACCGCTCGACATACGAGTATATTTTTAAGAGACTATTGAAATGGTAGGAGCGTAGACGAAATCAGTAAAGGAAAACCATTTTTTTAAGTAAAGTAAAAAATTATAAAAGCAGTTTTCTTTCACCCTCTAGAGTTTGAACAGAAATAGTACATTGATTAGGGCTAATCATGAGAATACTTCAAGAAGTTTTGAGTCAATGAGTAGAGCATAACGAAGCAAAACTGTATGGGATAGTAGAGAGAGCTAGGTGTGTATAAGAAGCGACTATAACCTACCGGTATTCCCGACCATAATCCATGTCCTTGATAACCACCGTAAGAAAGCCACACAAATCCACAAGTAGAGTTTGCAATTCCGCACAAGAAGATGAAGAATCCGACAATTGCTGCGGCTCTAGCAGTTCCTTCTGTAACTTTAGCCATGTTCGGGTTTTTTCGTTCAACTATTCGAACGTTCGTAGCTTGTAAACTAACATAACATTCTTGGCATTGTTAGCAGCAGTCATGCGCAAAGGTATTATGCGGTTGACCATTCAGAATTGAGAACAGCTCTCAAATTATGCAGATAATGCAGTGACAGGTAGTGACTAATAAGAATAATCTTTAAAAATAGAAAAGAGATTTATGCATTATTATCATTTATAAATATGTAAATATATGATGAACAACCGATCAGTAGTAATACCAAAAGTTTGCTATTAAAGGCATAATCAATATATAACACTTAAAAGACTTCAGTTTCGGCTTATTTCAAAACATGTGTTTTTTTATTTACATCTGCTTGCTTGTAAGAGTTTAACAATATTTTCGTTCAAATTCTTCGAAGCATATCACTTACTTTTATGTATAGTTATAGTATTTACCAACCTTTTTATAACTTAAAACTGATTTAAAACTGGACTAAGAACTCTCGTAACTCAAAACCAATTGAGAAGTAGGATTTCATTCCTTTTTGGTGTTCGAATTTTTCGTGGCCTTTTCTATCTTGACCATAAAAACACATACTTGTTTAAATAACTAATTGGAATGTCTTTATGATTTTTTTTATTTACGAAATTATGTCGTATGCGTGACTCATGGATCAAGCCTTGATGAGTTACATAACATTCTTTTTAAAATTGGTTGGAACTATTTTAGTATTACGCATATAACGCTTGAAATCATCAAAATAAGAGAGCACTAGTCAACATGATTTTGTTTCTTAAAAGTTTTTATTTATTCAACACTATTGATTTTTATTTTTTTATTGGATAGTAAAATCTTTCGTGTATTTCTATAATCGTGTGCGTTTTGTTGATATGCTCTGCTAAGTAAAACCGGTAGTGACTGATGAGTGATTCAAAACTATTGGGCATGAAATACTTGCGATTCTCACGATTTGTTCAATTCTTGGGGTGTAACCACATTACTGACATACATAACATGAACAGTCGCCATTTTGGTATATGTCTAACAAAGAAGGAAATAACGAATGATTTGTTATGGTCAACAACTAATGGTGGCTATGACGTAACATGCACCGTAAGACGCCGAAGGTTAAAGTAGAGGAAAGCAAGTCAAAGACAAAGACGCAACAAGCGTCCATTAACTTACGAACCCGGGGGAGGGGGAGGGGGAGTGGGTGATATTTTTTTAATGTTCTCTAAAATGATCTCTGAAAAAAATTTGGTGAGATTCACCCATTGAATTTACAAACAATACRACAAAAAAATTTAGGTCCCCCCGAATTTCAACTGCCGACTTTTTCTTGCGGCCTTTTCTTGACAACGAGCTCTGGGCTTCAATGTATATATAGATATTAAAATCTTATTTAATATCATAAATATTAAAAGTTTTAATTTCTTATAAGTAATTCCTAACGATTTTCATCCTAGCTTATTGAATAAACCGATTTTTCAAAGTCGTGGTTGAGACTGGGGGAAGGAAATTGATGAAACAGTTTCACTGCGAGAGCTATAATTAGGAAAAATTACGCTTTTTTTGTGTGTGTTGAACCGAAACTATATCGCATACGTTAATACCATAAACAAACCACATCTTGTTCGTAATTTTACCAGTAAAAATCAAAACGGGATGTTCAGGAAGAAAATTGAACGCCTCCGAATCCACGAATGATTTTATGTGCTGGTATTATGGTTTCTTAATCACAATATCAGACAAAGACGTCTTCCTTTTCCTGTTTAGGAAATAATGATTTATTATATTGTGTCTAATAGACTTCAAACAGAGACTCCACGGTGCTACCAATTTTCACTTTCAATTCGATYGAAAGTGCTATTACCGCTCGGAAGTAGGCACGACAAATAGTCGAAACAGTTCGTACAAAGTTCGTAAGCATTCGTGATGCCATCGCAAGTCTTCGGATATCTGGAAGTCGTAGGCGAAAAAAAAAGTCTTTAAAAACCCCAATTTGAATAATATTAGAATGTAATTTTAATTTTAATTTGAGCTTTTTGATTCGTCTATTTATCTCATTGATCATGAACTATTTGGTAGTCCTAGAATTTATTTATTCAGAGTTTGAGCGGTTGTACGTTAGGTGTTTTCTTCTTCCGGTTCAGCATTTTGATTGACGTGTCCTCCGGAGCCGTTTGAAAAACCATCATGATCAAAGACACGATCTCTATCTGCTGTTTATGATTGAATGAAGTAGTTTTTCCACCTGTTGCGATATAAACACCTGCTATTCTGAACAAAGCTTATTATAAAACTGAGTCTGTGGCTTGCCAGCACGTTTACTTTCGAAATAAAACCAGAACTGACGGCATCGTGAAACTCATTAGAGGAAAAAGGCTCTTGGAGTTTATGCAAGTAAACTTGAACAACGAAGAACAAAGATGACTTCTCTTTAGGTTGACGAACATTTTAAAGAGGACAAGTTTGAAGTGGATCTCTTCTAAGATATCTTGAGAGAAACAAAACATTATCTCGTGGTCGAGACGCTCTTTTATTGACTCTAAACAACAACTTTGTGGCACAAACGTCATCTTTACGATTGAACGTCGGTACAACGTGCTGCGGGGGAGTCTCTCATCTCGGTAATATGAGAAAACTAATTAGAATTTAACCTATCATATTTGGGGCGTGAATGTAATTGCCTTAGAGGACGCTACTAGACGCTAGAAGCAAGATAACACCTTCAAAGAGGCGCTCGAGGTTCCTGTCACTTACCTTTGTGTTTGGCGCGTGCCTTGAACCGACCATAGACAAGAAAAAGTTCAGAAAAATACTCTGTTTCTGCTTCGTACGAAGTATTCTTGGTAAGTACAGGTTGGTAAGTGTTTCTTTGGTTTTATAACCATAAAATACACACAACAACCAAACGATATGTCTATATATAAAGTAAATTCATGTGGCTGAAGATTGCACGCTCTGATCTCGTGGCTTTTTTTGGCGCGAAAATCGATTCATTCATTCGCGAGTGTGTACAAAAAAAACATGTTAGAAATACTCTCGCTTTTAAAAAGAGTTTTCTTTTAGTTTTCTTTTTTTTTCTTTTTTTTTTTTYTCCATCGAATAAAAGGCATAAAATTGAGCGGTGATGAAAGTAAATGATAATCATATGCATTTTATGGTTAGGCCCATTGATGTCTAAGCAGGCTAATTATTTTACTACGAATCAATCAACCAAAACAATAAGCTTAATGTATAAGTAAGTTATTAGTTGTATTTTATTTTAATTCTAAATGTTCAGATTTTTTTAGATTTGTCTTGAGGTTTTGTACACTGGTGTTTTTAGCTCGTTTCAGATGTGCAGTTTCAGTTTTATGACCTATTTTTTCTAAACCTTTTAAGCTTATATAAAATGATTAAGAATTTGAAAGAAAGCGAGGAAAATTAAGCTTACGAGCTTTTATAAGCAATATAACTTTCGAAATAATTTGTTAATTTTTTAAATACATTTATGGTTTTCTTTTAATCTCTAGTCAGCGCTAAAAATAAAAATAATGTAGAATAAAAAAAAGCAACTTTGTTGTAATTGGTAAGAGTGAATCACTAACGTTGAGCAAATGAATAGTCTATTCACGATACAAAAAATCTACTAATGAATGAGTCATAGCAGAGGTGTCAAAAACTAGCAAACCCTTTTCTTCTATAATTGTTTTAGTCCCTCCTACAAGATTAAGAAGAATATTCGAAATAGCGAATTAGAACTAACTTGTTAGACATAATATCTGTTCAAAAATGAAATGGTCTCATCAAATTTTTCCTCTTTGATAGCCTGATTTCTCAGCATTTGAAAGTAGTTGTCAAAACTAATGCATAATATAATTCTCATTATGCTGACCAGAAAGGAAGGGCTACGATTAATAAATAATATATAATACTATATATATTTTCTTTTCTGTAGCTAGTTTCGAAACATCTTATTTTTTAAGCACTTATCCCTGTTTTTCTTTCATTCGCGTGTGTAACAGTTAAAGTGTGCTTTCATTTTCAGCTCTTCTGGTATCCGTTTTATTCTGGGAAATTTCTTTATGATAATGCACTGTCTGGGTTTTCGTTTTTGTTTTCAGCTGTTTGCTGTTTTTTGGCGGTTGATTGAATTTCTAAAGGCTTTGTTTGGCTGACATTCATATACTGATATAGTAAATATTAACTGAAAATTGCAAATAATTATATATTTTTGGCTGGCTTAGATCGTATTCCTTATGTGATAAGATATATGATTTTTATACATAGCTATTAAAGACAATACGCGCGCTCCGGCTGTTTGCTAAACGGAGCAAGGTTGCTGGCATCACCCACACGGGTGCAGCCAACTTCGTAAATAACAAGTCGTGGTGTAAGAAAACAGCATTGAAAACTATACAATGAATTTTTTTCTTTTTATATAATAAAACAGCTTTTTCCGTGTTCATTTCACTACTGAGTATACAGCCCGCAGGAACTGACGTAAGCACGAAATTAAGTGTGAAGGGAAGCACAAGCTGTAGGCTATTGGTGGTGTCCTTGTGCTGTTACGTTTTAAAAAGCTCTTTAGTTTCACATTTGCGCAGAACGTGCGGAACGCACGGAAATGAAAGTTTCAGTAATGCGCCTAGACTTAAGAGCCTAATTTACTTTCCTTATTGCCATTTAAGGAATTCTTTAAAAGCCTTTACAGATCATTGCCATTTTACTTTTGATTTTTCCACTGATCCTCACGTTTTGACGCAGAATATAAACAGATGAATTGATGAATTAAACTGTTTTTCACAGTGTTCACTCTTCATCATACACATACTCGTATATAGTAAAATATAGGCTTTTAAAGGTAAAAATATGAAAATTTGTACAGATTCTGTTGTACTCAATCGTGATTTAGCTAATTTGTATGAAAATTTGTCTGGGTGGATTTGGTTAAGTAGTCGCATTGTAAATACTGTTTCACTGCGTTATCAGCACTCCTAAAACAAATTGAAGAAATAGAAAACGAGCGCGCGTGCTGTGTGCTGTCATAAAGCACGCGCTCCAAGCCAATCAGAACGCGATATTCATAACAGTTATTTTATAATAGGTATTTAAATTTACTTTGTAGATAAGTGCACTAAGGTTATTATGTGAGGGGAGACTAGGGCGACTTGAACGATCCAAGTATTTGGTATGTCAAACCTTGTATGACCTTGCTAGTACCGTCGAAGCTAAATGTCAGCTATTTTAAAGCTTGAAAAATTAGAACAAAACACTTGAACATGTTAGTGGATGTCCTTCGTAAATGGTTCACGAACACCTAAGATTCATTGACTCTAGCGAAACTTTCTGAAAGTTTCTTAAATATTTTTCGCGCCCACATATTAGAGGGTTAGTGAGTACCCCCTCGTCAGCGCACGTTTATTCGATCAGGGAGGCAGCTGATGACGTGTCGAAGAACAACATCTTCGGGAACCCTTAAATTCACTACACGAGTTACTACCTTTATTGACTGACGCCTTTATGCTCATTTTACTTGATTCTAAGAAAGTCTATTTTTTCTTAACTGATCTTTTGGGCGAATATAATGAAACTTTCTAATCTTCTCTTTACTGAGTTATCATTTCTTAGTGAATAATTAAGACTAGTAAGAACCTTACTGGTGATTCATTACCCGAATGTGATAACTGTTGTTCTAACTGACATCTATTACACCACTGATCTTTAGTTCCTAGCAGTAGCTCACCAGTTCAAATCTCTTAGTGTTCGTAGTTACCTTCACGTTGTCAATCATTCGTTCTGTTAGCCATTCATCCGTTACTTCATTTTCAAATATTTCTTTTTCACAACTTCATTTCATTTTCTTTCTCTCTCTCTCTTTCTTTCTTTCTTTTTCTTTCTTTCTTTGTTTTTTCTTTCTTTCTTTGTTTTTTACTTTCTTTCTTTCTT
>NW_022261706.1:8275-21767 GCF_009602425.1 Actinia tenebrosa | reverse complement strand
TTCCCCCCCCAACCAAATCGAAAACAATTTAGCTGCCATTAAGAATATTAAAAGTTAACATATTACGTTTCTTTCTCAAGAAAGGAGGTAAAGAGCAATGACGAAACAACAAAAGAAAACAACACAGTCGAAAACGACTTCTATCAAGACAACGGTGACAACGAAATTAACGAACCATCCTACTTACCATGCAAACTAACCATGGACGAAAAACCTCCGACAAACGAAG
Organism: Actinia tenebrosa; assembly: GCF_009602425.1. The sequence goes on along the minus strand of NW_022261706.1, from coordinate 21,538 downwards.
CGAAAAATATTTCAAATATTTTATTAACCAAGCGGACTGAAATTGAACTTCGAATAGAAAACRGCACTCTGAATACCAAAAACAAGTGTATGACATGCACTAAAAAGAAAGATAGCAGCGATAAGTGGAAAAGAAGGTTTCTTTTCCCTCTGTCGAAAAATACCGAGCACTCTAAATCAAGTATCATAAACTCCTGCCCTGAATGCGGAAAGACTTTTAGCGATTCCACAGATCCTTTGCGCTCTTGGAGAAGAAGCTTTTCTCTTCCTGACATCGATTTGCCAAAAATCAGGAACGGAGGCAGTAAACATGAACAGGACAATTATGCGCCTGTAGAGAACTCCTCTGATGTGGCGGATAAAAGATCGAAGCAGGATCAACAACAGAATATACCTAGTGCTTTATTGACACAGGAATTCGATAACATATTATCGACACCCATTGAGAGTTTGGTTAGAGGAAAATATTCCGAACTTTAATCTAAGTAACATTTTATGGACATTTTCAATTTAACGGGTACCCAGTAGCCCCAGTTGGGGCCTATTGCCCCGCACAGTCATTCTACAAGTCGCTTGCTATACTATAAATAAACTTTTTTACCTTTAAAACATATCAATCATTAGATATCGCATATTAAAAGTGTCATACTGTTATATAGTAAATTAAACTTCCAAGATGGTGAAGTGTATTTTTAGAAGACATATCTATTTTTAACCAGTTAGTAACGTCACCTTTTTTAAAAGCTGGAAGGAAATGTTATTGGTTTTATAGAAAGTAATCGGTATTAAATATATATTATGGGAGTAGCTTTTGTATTGTTTTGTATTGTACGCGTGAAAGGTGCAGTTTAGACTTCTACTTGGCCTGAAATAGGAAGTTTCGTAAATTGTTTGCTCCTATAAAAAGCCAAGATCTACCGGGATTCTGATATCAAAGATGTTATAGTTTCATGGGGTTTTGTTTAAAGTGTTACGAAGAGATAGTCTTAAATGAAGCATACCCATGAAGGTCTCCAGTAACCTTAAATCTTCAACACTAAAACCATCTATTCCTTGTCGGTTGCTTATAAGCTTGTATAAGTTCGATCAGACGTTATCAGTCATATAAGCGATCCGCAAAAAGTAGAGCTATGCTTTCCTATCTTTCCTGGCAAAGTCTGCTGACAAGAACATTTGCTGCATTTTGATCTCTATATCATATGCCCGCAAAGGACTATTGGGTGGTTCCGTGTTGACCTCTGAGTACTATTGCGCAATTTCTGCATTTTCTTACAAGGAAAATGAACAGCCACCTAAATAATATAATAGTAAAGGATGGTAAAAAGATTAGATTAATTGGTAATTCTGACTGAAAACATTGGGATAGTTGATCTTGTTGCGCTATTGCGTAAAATCAAATTCACAAGTAGTGTGACATGCATAACGCAAAAGTAGCTGTTTATTTTATAGCCTAAAAAAGGACAGAACCTGCAATTATTTTAATATTATGTAAAAAAACACCTTAAGGGAGAAGATCCACTAAGTTCCCAAGTTAAATCTTTTTCACCAAGACAACTGACTTGATGTATGTATGTCATCGTTACACCACATCTGTTACCCCCATGCATGTTTATATTACACCCTTGATGATAGCCTACTCGGTTGGAAGTTATCATATGCTAAATATTATGTGAAGTTGTCTCTAAGTAATAAATTTTAAAACTTGCTTAGGTCGGTGTAGAGTGACATTTTTGAAAGCTCTTTAGACCAGTTCAGCCATAACTGTTATCCATCCGCGATGGCCAAAAATAGCCACTCTCTAAAACAGTTTCCATCGAACCGACTGGGTGCAAAAAGTATCACTGTGGCAATGCATACATGTGCAGAGTGCTTGGGATACAGGATGTCCGGTTGTCAAGGAAAAGGACAAGTAATTGACTTAGCCTCATGGCTCGTCTCTTACGAGAATCACAGATAAAAGAGAGCGCTGCTGGAAAACTCTGAATGGACAAGAAAGGAAACGGATTCCTCAGCGGTGAAAATCTTGTTCATCGATTTACAAACTTTCTTTCTAATTTTTTTCTTTTCATTAATAACTTATGGAAATAATTTTTTTCCCTTTGCATTTGTCGAAACAAAAAACAGTTGTACCAAAGAAATCTTGTTTCTCTAATTGTCTCTAATGTTATTTAATGACGGAAGACGGCAGGTTTTTTTACGAAAGTAAAAATTTCCGAAATTTCAAACCATTTGTGAAGAGGAAGAGGATGAAAATCGTTTCCTTGTGAGCCGAGGATAGAAGATCTTTCTAAAAAATTCAAAGTTCCCGCTCAGAGCAATGAGCTCTCGTTTCCCAAGCCCCAAATTTTAGGACTACATTCCTTAAATGCACGTTCCTTAGTCCATGAAATCTTTGCCATTCCCGATATTTACTTATCCAGGTTCACCGACGCTTGACTAAATATATATTGGGTTTCCAGAACGTCTGTTTGCTGACCTGGTTATTCAATACCTTTTCATTTTTGCGAGTCTTCCAGCCAGGATTTAGTTAAGAAGACACTAGTCCTAGCTGTTGCATACGCCAAAGATTTGCTGGAAAACAAAAACAAAAATACTACGTCGAGAGGCTTAAAAACAAGGTAAACCCTCTTTCAGTAGATTATGTTTCATTATTGATTTGTGTACGTAAAATGAGTCATGGAACATGTTATTGTTTAGGACGGTTTAAGTGTAACAGTTCTCCTAGCTGTCGACCACGATGTTACTTCATAAATCAATCAAGGGCGAAATGTACAGCATTGGTTTTCAGTTTTCTGCTGAAATTTGTATTAAAACAGTGCGAATTCATAAATAATTATCATACGGTGAAGAGATAGTTAGAGTCCCGTAACGCTTGCTAGAAAAGTAAGGTTTCCTAACTGCTAAACACAGGACTCCAGGACTAGTGACATTTCTTTTCTTTGCTTCTTTTTGTGTTCTATTTTTAACGACCGTTTTGTGAATTGCTGTCGTCGTTTCAATATTCAGTCGTCAATCATTCGTTTTAGGACATCCTCTAGTCCTCGTTTAGAAGACAAATAAAAGTTAACATACATTATGTTTATAATCAAGTTTTATAATTAATGTTCCAACTCGAAGGAAAATCATCATCGACCTTTTCAAGTGCTGTGATATCATCGCGCCATTAAATGGTCATATTTTGAGCTTAGAGCATTTGTTCATGGTTAGCAGCAGTATTAGATGCATCTGACTTGTGAGTTTTTTCCCGTGTTTTGTTCTATGTTTTGTTAGTCGTTTTGTTTACTCAGGAGTCTAGGCTATCAAAGAACTTGCCGAAATGGGTAAATATGAAGTGACCCTTGAGTTTTTTTCCTCTCCAGCCATGAAATGTCGTTTTTTTCTTCTAATTTTCAGTGTCGTATTAAAACTCGATCAGGGACGGCGGAGCAGTGACATTGTATACCAAGGTGGGGGGCTGAGTTTAGTGAAAATGTATTAAAATTTCACAAAAAGCCCCCCCGGTTCCGCCGTCTCTGTCGATCATTGTCTTTTTGTAATCCAATTAACTGGGGATTTCAAAGCCAAATCCTTCAGGAACTGGAGAGAAAATGCATAATRATGCTCTGAGTTTCCCGGCAAGACTTTTGTACCTTGCGATAACATTTCCAGAAAGTTACCACCGACCCTTTTTCCTCTTTTTGCATTTTCTATTATTGTAGTCATCATGGGCGATGCAAATACGTCTCCATTACAAACATTATAAAGTCTCATAAGCCTCCCGGAATTACCATAACCAGTTTGCAAAGAAAGCAAGCGCTCTCTCCTAGGCTTTAGAGGTTTTTCACTAGGGAAAAAATAACATCATCTAAATTCAAATTTGATCCTTTTTTGAATAACACGACAACATCGTCTTGGTAAGTAGCGGCGCTCTAGGCGATTGGGGAAGGGGGAAATCCTTGGTCCGGACCGCAAGGTGAGCATGGTAGGATCTGTTTGTGTTTCGTATCAAAATATAACACTGTTTCTCGTCACTTTCAGTTTTGTCAGTTACTATGGACCAAGCAAGCATTGCTGGATTATCCTGCTCAGTTGCTGCCCTCTTCATTCTACTAGCCCTATCTCTCTACACATTAGTAAAGGGCTGGCACCAAGTCTTTGGGCCGGATTATTCCAATAACTCGAATCAAATAAATAATGAAGAAACAAACGCAGATCACATAAACCAGCCAGGTTTCTCTAATCGACACGATAGTCTCAGTTTCCATAACCCTCTCGCACAAAGCACCAACGCCATGTCAACGAACCTGTCGACCAAGCAAGCTGAAAAGGAGACTACTAGAGTTGAGATGGACTGCAAGGAACATGACACGAGCTTTTAGAACATGATTGGGGAGATTGTTTAGTTCGATCCATCACTTAGTATTTCATATTGCAATATTGATACTATAGCTTAAAAAAAGTGGAAGGATATTTCACTTCGTTGAGGAAGCAAGAACAGAGAACAGTTTGATAGCAACCAGGAAAAGAACAAGGCGTGATGTGAAACAAACGATACGTTTTTAATTAGTGGTATAAATGAGACTAAAAATCTAATATAACCTGTAAAAAGACCTTTTTTTATTAACTGGAGTTATTGTTTACTCATTTCAGACCACATGTCATTCATCCTCGGGAACTTAACCCAGGGGTATAATTCTGTCACTCTTTTCTCCCTCCCTGAAAAAATATTTTTTCTGGGAGCGAGAATGAGCGAAAGAATTTCACTTTATAATAATAATTATCATTATTATTGATTGGTTATCATTAATTATTATTATTACCCCTTGGTTATCGAGGATACATGCTATTCTCTGAGAATAAGATTTTATTGTTTAGTTGTCTCTAACTTCATGATCTTCTCGTTTGCAACCGTTGAACAAAGAAATGATGCTCAAGGGAATGACACATGGTCTGCATGAAATGGAAGTATAATTGCCCACACGTAGTATATACATAATGAAGAATTCTATGAATGCAACATAAATAAGTTTTCATGTTTATAAAATCAAATTTTCAGTCGAATCAACTTGCAAAAAATTCGCAATTCTGCGTTGCAAGATTTTGATTCAGCATCAAAATCTTGCAGCGTACTGTTGCCGAATCCGGAAATTGTTGTACGTGGCATGTTACACTGCATCAAGTTTTTCGCGCAACGGTGTATCGCGAAAAATCGACCAGTGTAACATCAGCTTAAAGTCTTTTTTCGCCAAGGTAAATTGTATGAATTGTACAAATTTTACTGGTTGAAAAAACTAGCTTAATAAATCCATAGCGAACAAAGTTTTGTAGTTGTTGTTTTCAAAACTTGATTTAGTAAATTGTGCTTAAGTCACTGTTCAGTGGCCGTCTTTAACATCCTGTTGACGTTAACTGTTGCATGAAGGCAAAATATTTGATCAAATATGGTCATATACAATGCTAAAAATCGGTATTATTCAGTATTGCAAAGAATAGCAAAGAATAAACAGTAAGTGGCATGGACCGAGACGTCATCGCAATTACATCCGTATTACAGAATTATTGAATGTGTGATTGGTGCAACCAAGGCTTTAACCACGACCTCCCTCTGACAGACCGACGCTCTTACCAACTGAGCTAACCGGGTGACGGTTATACGCGGATAAACTCGAAATATTTCCAAAATCAAGAATGTTTGTGAGCCAAGATTTTTAATTTGATAAATAAAGAAGATGTTTTGGAAGACGAAATGAGGCTCCACGGGCAGTAATTTTATTCAAAATATGTTTGACAGTGTTCTAATGATAAAAAATAGTGCCGAGGTTTGCTCAGTATCGTTACTGGAATGTCAGTATGGAATGAAAAGGACCACTGCCCATTTAATAAGATACGGTTTGATGACCTGCTTTATAGACAAAATCTTTTCAGTTCACTACTTTCACACCTCGGGGAGTAAGAGTTAAGTTATATCTTCTTTGTACTTCATACGCGACAAAATTTTCCAAAAAGATAACTGAGTATTAGTAAGGTCTAACAGAAGTCTTCGTCATGGCAGGTAAAACAGGAGAAGGAATATGTGGTGTCATCTTGTTGGCTTGTGGTATCGCGAGCACGGTTTCAGGATCCGTTTGGGTCTCAAGTCATGGTTACGGAGGCTATGGCATATGGTCTGGCATCGGTGTAAGCATGAACTCCACGAATAGGAATTGATTGTCAGGTTTTTTACTTTCAACTTTTTCATCTAATAATAATAATAATGTTTAATATTTATAAAGCACAAATTAACATATGAATATGATCAAATGCGCTTGAAAATCAAAAACTAGCAATTTGCAACGATCGAATATAGGTTATTTCAAAATACAAGAATATATATAATTATAAAATCGGAAAATCGAAAAATTGAAAATCCAAAATAGTATGACAAAATGAATTATTGTTGATATTGTTCATATGCAATTTTAAATAAATAAGTCTTTACCGAATATTTCCATCGCCTGGCAAAGCCCATCATACCAGAACTGAAATAACTTTTTAGCACAAATTATTGATTTCTCGTGCACTGATTGGTTATTTTTTGCCATGAATAAGAGGACAGACAAATAAGCTAACGCGCGCTCTTTCCGGTCCGTTGTTGGTTTTGATCACTAAAAAAACGTCGAAACAAACGCGTGTTAGTGAATTTTTTGTGATAAAATTAACGAATTGAAAATGGAAAATGGATCAAAAGAAAGGCTTAGTTACAGATTGAAACGCTCTTTGAAAAGCTAAATGTATCGCTGGACGTTTCGACGTTACGCTCGGTCAATTTTGTCGCGGGTCGGAAACTTGTCTTTTATTTAGGTAATACTTTTCGGTAGGAAGATAGAGGATTGTTCATTCACGCTAAAACGACCTTTGATGAAATGATAATTTGGCTGTAAGAACCTATCAGTTTTATAATTTGTCGCTTTCCCAAACCTCATATCAATCCTTTTAACTGAGTCCGATTGGAAACCAAACAACTCTTCCTCCATTTCGAATTCCGTTGAATGCGCTATAACTTATTTATAAACCTCCTCAAATATGGCTATTAACTTTTTGAAAATGTAAAAAAATGTCAGTCTTATGTTTTTTTTTGTCTTTTTTTTTTTAATTTTAATTTTTAATATTTTTTTTTCGTTTTTCCCTCATAGTAACATGTTTTAAGTAATTTGTTTAGTTTTAGGAATTTTATTTCCATATTTTGGTATTTTTGAGGAACAAAATTGTTCAACGGCTAGACGTAGGTAGTCCAAAAAGAGTTTCTTAAGTTCGAAATGTATTTTGAAGTTCTTACTGATTATTTAACAATTATTCGCCGAAGGCGAATTGAATATCGGGGAATAATAACCGAAACGAAGTTGAGGTTATTATTCCCGATATTCACTGAGCCTGAGGTGAATAATTGTTTTAGTATAGATACACAGGTGATTCTTTTGAAAAAAAATTTTAAAAAGAAGATAAAAGACACATTTTTTCCGGTAACAGCAACAAAGCGGCTGGCCGTTATTTTGGATGATCGCTGGAGGTGCAATTATCGTGTAATAATCTGAGTTTCTCGACCAATCAGCGCGCGAGAATTTCAATAATCAAATGTGTATTTATACTAATTATATACTGATAATAATAATTTAATACTTATATTGCGCGTGTTACATAGGAAGATGCTCACACGTGCATTTCAAACTGTAATAGAAATATAAAAATATAAATTATGATGTAAACATAACATGTAGGCCCGTTGCATCGGCCCCTCAAAGCAGCGATACCAGGAGGGCAAGCAACGAAACAGCAGGAGCTGTTGCAAGGGGTCAATGGATAATAATAATCATGGCTGTGTATATATACAGCCATTTGCAAAAAAATGGCCGTTTTAAATATATATACAAGTATATCAAAAGCATACTGATATTGTATGATAAAAAGTTTATCTATCTATCTAAAAGTCGCTTCCAGTCGTTGAAAGGAGTTGAACAGAGAAATAGACTAACTAGGGTGTGAATGAGAAATAATATCACAACTAAAATAAAACATGCTTTCATGACGGATTTAAACCATTATATTCGTTCCTAACATTAGGAACTAATAATGACACGAAAATGCTAGAATAATTACACTGCGAAGTGGAGAGGAGACAGAGAAGCCAAGACTATAAATTCCCTTGTTGGTCAGTACTGATATTTTAGCGCGGAAGTACTGCATGCCAGCTTAAAATATTTGCAATATTTATAAAGGCAAAAGTCAGGAAATAATTAATATAAACAATGATGTAATTATTTGATATTCTTGGATTTCACTTACGTCATCATGAATTTCAAAAGCGTAAATTCGCATTATAATGAAATAAAAGTTTCATAATCTTTTAAAGCGGTCAAAACTACATATTCTGGCCAAATGTCGAGGCTGTAAAGCATTTCGTTGCGGAACTAGGGGCGAGTAAATATGACGCAATTTTTGGTTAAAATGTATGGAGTGGCCATCTTGGTGTTCCAAGTTGGTACATATCATGGCGGACGAAATTTCAAAGGCTTAAGATGATGGAATTTTTTAATTTTTTTTACTATATTTCACTTTAATATACCTTAAATAGATCTTTAAGACGTGTCTAAGGGAAAATGTTTTAACTAGAGTTAATTATTTTATTATTTTGATCGCTATTTAGGTAGACGTCACGGCATTACGTGACACAAACTCAACCTTCATAACTCGAGAACCAAACATCGAAATGTTAGTTACTCTTACCGGCGTTTGCATTGCTACGCGGCCACCCCAGACAAAAATCACGACGTTCACTTTGCAATAGACTACCGTCAATCAAACACGTTGACGCCATTTACACGCGTGTGATTCAAAAGGCGCCAAAACGTCGGTTATTGTTTATAAGTATTATGAGCCACACTTTATTATTATGCAAGGTCCAGTACGTCATCATATGCATGTGAATGTCATTAATATCATTACAAGTATATTTTACTAACTTTCCTTTTTTGCAGCTTATGATTGCCGGGATTTTGGGCATCGTCTCCTGGTGCAGTGGCAGCAAAGGAGTGGTGAGTGACATTAACTGAATTGTAGCTTGTGCGACAAATGGATCAGCTGACAGAAGTCTTTGAATCTCATTAGCTTCTTCAAATGATGGTCAAACACCAACCAACATGTGCTGTCAGCCAGAAAATATGCAATTCTGCTAATGAGCGTTCCACAAGAGACAGGAAATAAAATACATAATGAAAYCAAGCAATATAGGTTTTTCACACGATCACATAGTGTCAAGCCATGTTAGATGGCAGGATCGATACAATACGCTCTCAGGACGGAAAGATCAGAATTTGTTGCACTAATGAGATTTGGCCGCCGTGCCATCTGTTTTGCACCCTGAGTAAAAATCTCGAGCGAGTTTCGTATTAGCAAAGTAGTGTATTGATTCACCAGAAAAGAACTAATTCTTGAGAGTAAAGGGATTCTTTTGTTCTGCCATCCAACATGGCCGCCAGCACGTGATCATGCAAAAACCCTATAAAGTAATTCTGACACATATTACTTGTACATGTTACAGTTGATTGGCTTCCTTGTCATCACTATCATCATGGTTATTGTTGCGACATCTCAGGCTGTTGTCTCAGGAATGGCGTATAGTGTGTTCAAAGGCCATTATGAAAGATATCAGTGTGGAAGTGAGACATCTGAGAGTAAGTAATAAAAACTTATTGGATGAGGTTGAGCAGTATATTGACCAAGGTCTTGTTATGTACATAAGGCGTAGGCTGAAGCGGATAAAATAGCCAAGATCTAGATAATTTACGATATCGTGCGAGACGAAAACCGAAATCTCTAAGACGAGCCGATCATTTAAAAAAAATCTCTTGTTCCAATGCCTTTGTCCCCCTGGAAGACCGCATGACAAATTTACACTATAATATAAAAACCATGATGGTATCTATCGTGAATATAAACTCGTATTGCTCAGTGTCAGCCTTGAATGTAAGTAAAATATTCACTACTGAAAGCAAAACCCGTGGAATTCTAAAGCAATTGAGAAAGTAAACTCGAAATAGTCCGTAATATTAATGTCTTGTTTTCAATAGGCTCACATTGTGGACTCTGGAACGACCTTGTGAAAGAACTTCTCACCATCACCATCTGCAATGCCATTGGTGCCTTCTTCAGCTTGGTTGGATCGACCTACGGCTGCAGTGGATAGTTATGCCTATCCTCTACAAGCTTGTGTTGCTCCACTGCAATACACAGAAAAATATTAAGCAATGACTAATCTGCTTTAACAAATAGGGAGCATAATAAAAACGCACTGTAGTCTAGTCAGCGGTAGGAATAATCGCGGGTTAACCTAGCTTTTTGCGTAAAATGTCGTAATGATAATTTGTATCTTAGGCCGGGGCCGGACATTAATTAGAGAAAGGGGGAGGGCTGGTGCATTTAACTTTCGATCCGCATGTTATTAAAAGTCCTTAGTTCCTCTTTCCTGTTGCTAGCATCAGTTTTGATAGCCCCCTAAATTTTGATTGAAAAATTTGGTGGCCCCACCTCACAATTTGCATAGCCCTCTCCAACCTATAAATTATGAACGGTCCCCATGAAGCTTGCTTTTTGTTAAACCTAAGAATAATCGGTATGTAAAATCATCAATAAAGTTGCTTTATTATTAAATGTACCAGCGGTTTTCGTATGAATGGAAAACAATACAGCAAATAGCCGCGTACCGTATCGTTCCGTATTTTAGCTGTACCGTACCGTGAAGCCGTACCCCATCGTACCTTACTGTAGCCATACCCCATCGTACCGTATCCGTGTACCGTACTGTAGCAGTACCCCCATCGTACCTTACTGTAGCCATATAGTACCGTAGCAGTGCCGTAACTACGATTAACTGGAACATAAATTATAAGATTTTTTTAAAAATAACCACAACCATCAAAGAAAGCAATACGCGACGAATGTTAGACGAATGAACTAAACTGGTTCACCCAACCTTTATGCATATGTGGAAGATATTGAATTAGAACGAACGAACGAATACGAATACTTGTGATCTATATAGATTTAAGGCTCCCAAGGCTCCTAAGGCTCCCAGTTGACCAAGAGTTTGAGCGAGAAATCAGTTTGGAATGAAAAGGACCACTGCCCATTTAAGATACGGTTTGATGACCTGCTTTATAGACAAAATCTTAATTTCAGTTCACTACTTTCACACCTCGGGGAGTAAGAGTCAAGTTATATCTTCGTTGTACTTCATACGCGACAAAATTCTCTAAAACGATAACTGAGTATTAGTAAGGTCTAACAGAAGTCTTCGTCATGGAAGTTGAAGAAGGAACAGCTAAGGGAGCAGGAATATGTGGTATCATCTTGATGGTTTGTGGTATCGCGAGCACGGTTTCAGGATCCATTTGGGTCTCAAGTCATGGTTACGGAGGCTTTGGCATATGGTCTGGCATCGGTGTAAGTATAAACTCCACGAATAGGAATTAATTGTCAGGTTTTTTACTTTCAATTTTTTCATCTAATAATAATAACAATGTTTAATATTTATAACAAAAGCGCAAATCAATATATGAATATGATCAAATGCGCTTGAAAATCAAAAACTAGCAATTTACAACGATCGAATATAGGTTATTTAAGAATACAAGAATATATATAATTATAAAATCGGAAAAACGAAAAATCGTACAAATCAAATTTCAATAAAAAAAACTAAGAAGGTTTGTAAAACTTAACATATGCAACAATTACTCAATAATTAAAAATAAAAATAGGCGGTCGTAAACCGCATGTGTCTACTGCCAATTTAGAAACGGATTGTTTAAAGGGGCACTTAGATGAAAACACCCTGATTTTGGAAACGACTTGGAAGTTGGTTAAACATATTCATATGTCCCCAACAAGTATGTAGCCAAGACACATATTTTCTTCAGAATCAGCATCGAAGTTGAGAGTAAATGAAGTCATTTACTCAACCCTATTGTTCTTTTAGTTTTTAAACCAAAGTTTCTCAACTTCAAGTGGTTCCGAAACAAATATTTATGTCAATCTGGCTTTCATAATAGTAATTGAATCATATTATCTTCAAATATTTGAAATATTCGGGCTTTCAAAAAACGGGACGTTTTCATTCAAGTACCCAGCTGTTTGAAGTCAGGCAGCTTTGTTTTCGGCAAAAACATCGGCCTAAAATTGGAATAACACTTACAAAACCTTTCATCTTATTGTATAGTAATACTACATGAAAGCTGTGATAAATGATATTGATAGATTTTACGAAAGCACTTTACTTACTTGAAGTCTCGAGCAGCGAAGAACGAAGACAGTCCAAGATGACAATCCTGCTTTTAAAAATGCGTCATCCCTACGTCGGTTACAATTCGGAAATACCGAGATTTTGTTATTCAAGCTATGATTGGTTCCGTAGTTTATCGATATTGAAGAACGTGAGTCGCTTATCCATGATTGGCTCCGAAGTTTAATGATTGGTTCCGAAGTTTATCCATTCATCAGTTTGGGCTTCCTGTGGTGTTACTGACGGACTTACTTACTTCTTACGCGACTCGATAGCATAGTGGCTTCGCCTCTCTAGGAGGCAGTAGCCACAAAAATATTACAAATTGTAAACATCGCGGAACAGAAATGTTTTAAAGAGTTTTTTAAAGTGATCAAAATTAGTACATGTTTTAATTTCTCTTGGTAAAGTGTTCTATAGACTGATTGATTGGCTATTATTAATTATTATTATTACCCCTTGGTTACCGAGAATGCATGTCATTCTCAGAGAATAAGATTTTATGTTTTAGTTGTCTCTAACTTCATGATCTTCTCGTTTGCAACCGTTAAACAAAGAAATGACGCTCAATGAAGGGAATGACACATGGTCTGCACGAAATGGGAGTATAATTGCGCACACGTAGTATATGTTTAATGAAGAATTCTATGAATGCAACATAAATAAGTTTTCATGTTTACATTTCAGTATTTTTACACAAGTGAATATAATAAATCCGGCGCGCTGCGCTCATTGGTTACAATTTACGTCTTATGCTGTTATGTTCACCTATAGGTGAATATAACGCGCGCATGCGCACGCTAATTTGTCGATCTCTGTTGCTTGCAGCAAGGGCGGATCCAGGGGGGGGGGGAGGAGGGCTGAAGCAAAAAATAACAAAACAAAACTGATGAATTAGTTGCTTTTTTTATTGTTTTCCGTTGTGTTGACGGAAGAAATAAAATTAGCCCCCCCCCCCACTAAACTCAATTA
>NW_022261705.1:63556-83765 GCF_009602425.1 Actinia tenebrosa | reverse complement strand
TTCTTGTATTTAGGTGTAATTATTAAAAAAATAATAATAGAGAAAGAAATCGCTATGTATATAAGAAATGGAATGATTTATTGCAACCATATGAAATATGAGCACTGAAAAAAGACTGAACTCCAGATGGTTGGTGTGAATAATTTAATATATTTCCACCATATATTACTTTTCAACTTCTATGGTATTTATCTTTGTATAAGGGTTGGGTCACAGAACATATGAAAAAARTATTGATCTTGTTCAACAAACTAGGATACCATTTAACATTGCCACTGTCCAACATTCATTCAGTAAACTTTGATGACACAAAAGCATTTAGAAGGCTTTCCAGTAAAATGATAAAAATCATTGGTGACCTAGAAGAATACTTCCAATAATGAATGAGTTTAAAGTTTGACATGATAGATGGTGATTGCTTGTTTGAACAGATTAATAAACAGTTTGCTGAATAGYCTGAGCAATGTGCCATGAATGTACAGTAGGTGATTCTTGATGAACATATGTACTGCATGTCCAAAAAATCATTATCAAGGACAAACACAATTGATCAGGATTTTTTATGTCAACTAGCATACAAGGATTCCACATCAGGAAATTAAGTGTCCCTGTTCACCTGATGGTGTCTRCAATAAAGAGAGCAAAGTTCTCTATATTTGTATGAATAATTATAAAGACTTAGCATATAGATTTTACGAATACAGAGGGAGGAGGGGTACCTTTGTGAATATCTGTATTACAAATGATATTTGATTACTAAAAAGCAATAACAGTTCATAAGTTCAGCATCCCCCATCTACTTTAAACATTCTCTGAGCAGTCCCTCTTTCTCCTTGTTTCTACAAAAATGCAGTGGCTATTTATACGGTAACAGTATGCTGACTTGCAATTTCTATTCATACGGATATTTAAATATTTTGATATTGCTTTAAATATGACAAAAATCAGAAAGCATCCCAGTGAATTCTCTTCGTGGTTAGGTTTAGGGTTAGGGTTGGGATAGGCATTGTATATCATTTGGTGCCAAGGGTAACAGGTTCGAATCTTGCCTGCCATTGAATTTTTTCTCTGAGCAAGGAGAACCAAAATCCTCAAAGTCCCACTTTATTTAAATATCCGTACAAATAGAAATTGCAAGTTGGCATACAGTTAGGAATGCTATTTCTTATCCCCTTTTAGTTCCCTATCAATATTATATAATTTTTTATTTATTTATTATGAATTCAGAGTATTTCCTTGGGAGATTGCCGAGGGTAAGAGTGGCCAGCAAACAGTTGAAATGCTACAAAAACGAGCTGAGCTACTTGGTGCCACCAAAACTGGTAATTGGTGTGTTGACTGTGACACCTACATGTCTTCATCAAATGGTATGCAATCCCCTCTCCCTGAATGCTTTATTTGATTTTTAGATATARTTAGTATAAATACACAGGTGATTATTTAAAATCTCACGAGCTGATTGGTCGAGAAACTCAGATTATCACATGATAATCACCAGCTCCAGCAATAATCCAAAATGGCGGGCAGCCGCTTTGTTGCTGTTACTGGGAAAAAATGTGTCTTTTATCTTCTTTATTTTCTTTTTTTTGAAGAAATCACCTGTGTATTTATACTAAAACAATAATTCACCAACTTCATTTAGGTTATTATTCCCTGATATTCACTTTGCTTCGGCGATTGTTAAATAATGTACATTTCAAGGCATGCTTTTTTTCAGTGTCTTCATCATCCAGCAAGTACATTCATCTTGTTCACAATACGGAATTCCCTTACACCTCGTTTGCAGTTCTTGAAAGTGGTACTTGTCTTGTTGCAAGTACTGGATTTGATTCTTTGATGATCAGAATAAAAGCTTTTTATGTTCAGAGAAAGGCTTCAAAGATAGAAGTGAGTGCTGGACTATATTTGCAAACTTATTTTAAATAGCATGACCACAGTAAATCCGTGAAACTTTAGTAATACTAAATAGCACAATTTTATGCAAATTCCATCATTTTCTATTKTTTAACTACAGTAGCACTATCTTGTACTATTTAGTAATTAGTGTTTCACAGATTTACTGTGGTCACTCTAGTCCATAAGAAAAATAAATTTTGCATTTTACATTTCTACATATTGTATTGCTCTTATAGCAATGGAAACCCACAATGTCAAAGGAAATTTTTAATATTCCTAATTTGGAAATATTWAAAAATATTAGGGATAATTTTGGAAATTATTCACGACTGTTGGCAAATTTGCAGTAATGTGGATAGAATTTGATTACTTTCCCTTGTAAAACCCAATATCGCAGATGCAATGAAAATTCATATGTGAGACCCAGTGTTGTGAATGGAATGTTGATAGTTTCCCATGTCAAATGCATTGTTGTGAATGGAACCAGTCTAGACTGGTATTTGCTTTCAAACTGATTGTCTGTTCACAGGCAGCCCAAAAAATGTTCCCTTGTATAGTTTATAATGGAATGTATGGGAGTTATGATGAAGATATAGTGATAAAATCTTTCACTCAACAATTTGCTTCATAACTTGCTGCAGTCATTGCTTGATTTAGAGAAAAGAGCAAATTTTGAAAAAGCTACTAAACGTCCCCAAATCTAGCTGAAACTTTGCTAGAAGACTGAACAAGGTTCAAGGAACGACTGTAGCAAGTTATGAAGCAAATTGTTGAGTGAAACATTTTATTGTTATTTTCATCATACCTTGCATACATTCATTATAAACCATACACAGGAACCTTGTTTGGGCTTGTTTTTTTTCATATTTTACCACGCACACACAAAAAAATTCATTGTTGTTTGTTTACTCTAGGTAAAGGGAACAAGATATGAACATGGTGACTTTATACTAAAAATAGGACAGGTCCTTATTGGCCCAAGCGTCAAGGGTGTGGTGATAGAGGTATTGTTCAAAYAAACACCTGATAAAAGAAATGATTAATTAATCTATTCATAATCGTAATATAGATAGAGTGCACGCACTAAACCTGTGAATAATATGTAGTACGGTATCCAATTGTTTTGCCTACGCATTGGTTCGCCTACTGAAGTTCGCCTACGTATAAGTTTTGCCTACTGAAGTTCACCTACGCAATACACTGGCACCGATTCATAAGTAGAAGCATTAGATGAAAAAAGAGGAAAACTTTTATGATCAAAAAGGCAGACACAAGAAAGTTTATGAAAGTCTCAAGGGAAACTAATCAACAGAAAAATTAGTACTAATTAGTAGTAATTCATACAGAATCCTTTGTTTCTTATCGTTTGATTATCACTATTTAGTACTAAAAATTAGTATTTGCTTCACAGGTTTAGTGCTAGCACTCTAACACTATTAAAAATATTTACAGAGAGAATTCAAACTCATATTTATTATAATTGATGATTGTCTATTTATTTGTAAAGAAATTTGGATGGTTTTTTACCCAGGGAGGAATGGGTGATGTAGGGGTGAGAATGCTTGTCTATCACCAATGTGACCTGATCACTCATCGTATCATGTTATCACTCTCAGCATATATTTTAAAAAAAATATATATATATATATAAATTCATAAATTCAGACCCTTCCAACCTGCCTGCCATACCTTTAACTCACTAATCAATATTGAAAACTCATGAATAATTCATGAGGAAAACACGAGATAAATCATGACCATGAAGGAGGTTTTATATCTGATATAAATTCGTCTTCATTTGCATAAACTTGAACTTGGATTTTCTCTATCAAACTTGGTTCATTTTGTAAAGAATTCGGTACAATATGAGAACACACATCATTGGCTATGCCTCGTGCTTTATACCCGAAAAGACACTCCTGCTTGTTTATTAAACATTAYGTAAAGAAATTCTGATGGTTTTTTACCCAGGGAGGCATGGATGATGTAGGGGTGAGAATACTCGCCTATCACCAATGTGACCTGGGTTTGATTCTAACACTCATCATATCATTTTATCACTCTCAGCATATATAAATATAAAAATATATATATTCAAAATATATAAAAATATATATAGCTTCAAAAATGAATAGTTAATGAGCATTTAGACCTATCAGGTCCTTCAAATCCATCACTTGCATGGATCTTCATACCTGATAATAGTTCAACATGGATATCTTTATATAAAGATTTTGAAATCGTTGTAAAGGACCAAAAGAGTGCAGGAGCATGTCACGAATAAGGACCCTTAATACTCATTAATTATTCATGAACTTTTGAAGTCGTTCAATAAACTCACAGATCGTGTTTTATCAGGTCGAAAACCCAATAAAACAYTCCTGCTCATTCATTAAACTATACTCAAACCACCCCAGAGTTCATTGAATCCAGCACATGCATTCTGGAGTGAACCAATACACCTAAGTCCAATATGGCACAGGGCCGAGTGTGTTACATTGAAGACGAGGCATCCAGGGCTTAAATGCAAAAGAAATAATATGGTGTCAATGCAAAGTATACACTTGTTCTGTCTTTCTTTTCTACTTACATTCAGGAGCGCAACAATTTTGCAGCATCAATTCATTAAAAGATACTGTAAATTTGTAAATTTGGCCCCGGATGCCTCGTTTTCAACTGGCCATGCGCCAATTTGGATTTAGGTGTATGTGAACCAAACTCTGTTCTCTTACGTGTAGTTTACATCTTTTGCAGCTTGAGTACCTTCCTTGTCAAGATGTAGATCAGTGCTGGAGTCTAATTATCGAATGGGCTGCTAGCTTCCTTGGAAGTTCATTCTCTGCTCCTTCAATTCCCAAAACATCCAACAAAGAAACTGGTTTATTTCGCCCTTCAGACATTATACTTCAATATATAGATTTATTTAATTCGTATAGAAAGGTACAGAGTGGGCCATGACATTCTCATACAACTGGCAGGACTTAATGTCCCTTTCTTAACCAACCTCGCATTTTGCATCAAGAAATGTTCTTGATTAATAATCTGTATATAAACTCTTAGACTCGCAAAGATTGAGTGTAAAGATTTGTTAAAGAACTTGTTGTCGTATTATTTATTGTTACTGACTGCTTTGTTTATCACCCTCCACCCTTGATTGTATTGCCCTGTATCACTATTATGTCGCAGCTAAGAGAGACTAAATGTTGAAAAACGATAGTCCCCTTCACAGTTCCCTGTGCCATCTTGAAAGGTATCCGTGCCTTTGCATCGAAGCGAGACGAACGGTGAGCTTGCAATGATAGTCTTTTAATTAGTTATCAAAGCAATAAATGGGAAGAGCGCGCGCGCGCAAGATTATGATGAGTGAGGATGATGGTGATCAGTGAGGATGATGGTGATCAGTGAGGATGGTGATGATGATGAGTGAAAATGGTGATGATGATGAGTGAGGATGACGATGATGAGTGAGGATGGTGATGATGATGAGTGAAGATGGTGATGAGTGATGATGATGATGATGAGTGAGGATGGTATTGGTGATAATGACGATGATGATGACAGGATTTGTTGTCCAAAGTTCATATTCTTTTGGAGGAAGGTTATAAATCCTTTGAAACACTTCGCTTTATTCATAGCAGTTGTTGTCAGCATTTGGACCTTGAAGTAATTGCTAAGGGTCATAATAGGCTTTTTCGAATTATTRAAATACTGCTGTGTTCCTTGACTACAGATTCATTTACGCAGAGATAGCCTCGATTTTTTAACATCTGTAGAAAAGCGTCCAAAAYGCTTTACGCTCTGAGGTTGCTGAAGGGGAGTGCTGTCCCTAATGCCATCCTGGTGACAGTTTATTTCACCTGTATTGKACCCACACTTGAATATGCATGCGATATGTGGCGCAGCACTCCTGCAATTGTATTTACGTGATTAGTTGGAGGCTATTATTTTAGTTTTGTATACATGTTACAATATTTGTAACTCRGTCTGTACTGAAGGATGCTCATTAAAGATTATTATTAAAAAGAGAAAAGAAAAACATATCAAAAGTTATCAAAATTCAAATTCAAATTCAAAAGTGTTTGTATTGTTAAATTTGCGTATTCTTTACATTACTGTTGGTATTTTTGAATATTTTGACGTTAAAATGAGGCTAGCCCTGCGTATGTGAATCCGTCGTCAAGGTATTTTACCAATACGAAAAAGKCTATTGATTCTAACTAATTAATGATAATTAATCGTGACGTCATAATTACGCCTTCATCACAAATTGCTGAGCTCAAATGTAGTGGAAAACAGACATAGACAATCTCGCCATTCAACGGCATGAAACCTCGTGAATTTACCATTGTACTGGCATTTTCGTTTAGCAGCTGCGTTGCTGATGCAAAAGGCTTGAGCACAACAGGTAAAAATCGAACTCTTGGCATTTAAAGCAAAGCGCGCGCGCTTGTATGTRTGTGTTACTCGAAATAGACAGACAATAGACAAAAACGTGCAATCACGAGCCTAAAAGGTACGAAACGACAAAATGGTCTACATTCCGCGCAACTGAAACGTTAGAGAGTTTTAGATTGACTTTTTTTTCTCCCCACAAACGGCAAACGTGACCACGTTTTCATCGTTTTCCTGTATTTTACTTTACCTTTTGCAAACCTTCTCACCAAAGACAAATATTCTTTTGTTTTTCTACTACTTGGACTTTTTTGCGATTCTTTTTCAGTCATTTAAAAGAATTTTTTACTGGTCAACTGACGCTTCACGTTTGCCGTGAACGTAAATCTAAAAYTCTCTATTGTTACACACCTGTATGAATGCACTGTCTTATGTCCGTCCAACTACAAAAGAATGCAAGAAAGATACATCGAAACTATCAAAAACGTCCTTTTTCAGTATTTCTTATTCGTAATGATTTACATTTTGACATACATAAAAATGGGCATGATGGTCACTTTAAGTGCTGGAGTAAGCTTTTGTCGTTGAGTCAATTGTTTATTGAGGAATAACTTTTGATAAACTATAAGAATTGAGGCTGAATTCACCTTATCGGCGTTAGCCTGGATTGTGTTACGGTCACCAAAACGTTCGGACATCGTTCTTGGATTTCCATACAAATTCACTGACTTTAAAGAGAAAATTTAGATAGATTTCTTTAGTTAGCTCTCTTAACAGCAATAAGAAAAGCATCAATCAAGCTAGAAAATGATCAATTACTTGTATTTAGAGAACTTTCTAAACATTTAGGCAAGTAAATAGTTCATTTAGATTCAGTTCATTTGTACGGAAATTCGAGAACAATGTCCGAACTTTTTGGTGTCTGTAACACAATCTAAAACAATTTATACCCCCGTGACGGCCAGCGCCGAAAAGGTGAATTATATTTGGTGTGATCTTTTGATTTTTTGGATTAATCTGGTTCCGTAGAAGCTTTTCACAACCACAGCCTTACTACGACCCAATCAGCACAAGTATTCAATGTTACAAAGCTAAACAGTACCCACCCAGGTAATTTTACGAATGAGCCGACGATAGAAGCAACCAAGGCGACGCTTACTAATGTAACAAAACCAGCAGTGATTGGTTCTACGACTGACTCGCTAAGGCCAACTACAAAAAAAACTACTACAGTGTTTAGTTCTATAAGTAACTTGGTGACGGAACCTGCTATGAAGATTGTGAAAGACATACCTTTGCTAGGACGACAAGAAGACTCGTCTAAATCAGGGAAAAAGACGTTTTTGAATACAGTGTATGGAAAGCTCGCTCTAGGAAGCGGACTGGCCTTTCTCTTGGTGGTATTAGGTGCAGCAGCTTTTCTTTTCGCGTAAGTCAGTAAAATGCACTCACCTTTTATCTCTTCTGTTTGACCTTTTTTGTATAGTTTTGTTTTATTTCTTGTTTGGTTTTGTTTTCGTTTTTCTTTCTTCCATTATATTTTGTAATCTCATTTTTTCCCGTTTTCATTTCTTTTTTCCGTTTTCATTTTTTTTTTTTTATTTGAAAAAATTACCCATACATTTGGAATATTTGCTCTTTTTGGTCTTTTTCCTCTCTTTCCAGAGCAAAAGGTTGTTCGTAAAAGTAAAGTTATATAGCACAAGTAAACTAAATCGTACAATACAGTCCGTGAATATTTGAATTAACTGAATCCACTTCTGTTTTTTGCCTAGATAGTCATTATTTTGAGAAAAGATCCAAAAACCCAGTTTTTGAGACATAATTTGTATGGGCTTACATGAGGGGGCGTGAGCTTGAAATCGTAGCCTACCAAATGTTAACAGATTTTTTCTGATGTTTCTTTTTTCCATTTTCATTTCTTTTTCCGCTTTCATTTCTTTTTTCCGTTTTCATTTCTTTTATTGTACTTGTCCTATTTCGAGTCCACTTTTAGGCCATTACATTCATGTTATACATTTTGTATGATAATTCCAGTGGTTATTACTACGACAAGAAAATGGAAAGCAAAGAGACTGTAATAATGGGAGATATAGAAAGCGCTGATGATCAAGACGATGAAGTCAATCGTAAAGGTGACAAATCAGGATACGTCAAAATTAGCAGTAAGTATCAGACATTATAAAATAACTGTTATGAAGCTCGCGTTCTGATTGGTTGGGAGCGCGTGCTCTATGAAAGCACACAGCACGCGCGCGCACTTTTAGTAGCGTCGTTCCTATCTAAAATAACAGTTATCGTAATTTGTATTTTATAAAAGAAATAAAAATCTTGTTTGCTGTGCTGTGTGGAATTATAAAGCACTTGGGGATTGGYAGAACAGTCAAGAAGTGTCGAGAAGCACTCCGCGTCTCCTAACACTTCTCTCGTGTTCTGCMAACCCCCGCGTGCTTTATAACTGCACACAGCACGCGCGCGCGTTTTCCATTTCTTCAACTGAGAAGTATACGTATTCTTGGGGTGCATGATACGTCATAGCCGCCATTTTGGTTSACGATAACAAGGCATTCCTCAATTAGCTTTTCTCGTTAGATCAACCAAGATGGCGGCTTTTTCATCGGTATTAAGGGATTTTGAGTCATGTTGTTGCAATCAAAGAATRCGTAAAGTAGTTAGTGTAGCTCGTATTCTTTTCTGGTGGAAGCTAGAGTAGCTCACTAGCTATTTTTACTATTACTGGGTATGGCRTTGATTGCTGGATGGATTTCTTATGACTGTGAAACGACAGTACCACAAAACGATATTCATTCATTTATCAACAACATTTATACAGAGATGCCCAGTTCATCAAATTAAACTTACAGACAGAAAATATAGTACAGAGTACAAAATACTAAGATTAAAACATGTGTTAAAACATGTAGTAGTACTGCAAAAAAGGAAATACGAGAAGCTTCTCGTATTTACTTTTATAATACAACTATATGCCCGAACCAATATATTTATGTAGTATTGATGGCTTTCACGTCGGCCATGTTGGAGGAATTTAACAAAAGAATTGTCAATGAATTCTTTTGTTATATCCTCCAACATGGCCGCCGTGTCTTTTGTCATTTAATTCTCTTGTGAATGGTTGAAAATCATGGCGCACAGGGTTAAATCTTTTAGCGAGAACTAAAATGCTTTTTAAGACCAGACTTGAGTCTTGTTAAGTCTTGTACCCTCCACAGGTACACTCAATCACAGCGCGCTAGATCAATGGTTAATTATCGAATGAGCCGGAAAATGACCCCCGGTTGGTCCAGACACACTAACTAACCTTTTATCTTTCCTTTGCTTTTAGATGATAGGGATAACTAATTCCTTCGCTTCAATCAGAAAACTGCATTCTTTTGTACATGACTCGCTTATAATTCTCTATGCATTCATGCTCATAGAGTACACACCTATACTGATATGCTACAAGATATTATTAATGGAAGAATGAAGTGATTAAACAATTATTGAATGTATTTGAACATCGTATTGTAAAAAGTACCAYGACCAAGGCGAATGGGCAGAAAAACGACAAGCCCGCTACTTACACGTTTTTTTTACTTAACTGAGTTTAAAACTCCAAATTTCTTTAGCGTYTCGTTTGTGTCACTGCTGCTGGAAACGTGTGACGAAATTTTGTCGAATTAGAGTAAATATCAAGACTTAGTCATATTTCACAATCTTATAACACAATTGTGAAATATGAAAAAAAAAGACTTAGTATTTATGAAAATATCACCTCTCCCAAAGTACACGGCTTTATATCTCAAATACGTATTCAAACAATTTTGGTCGCTTTTGATATTTTGCTATTTGGCTCCAAAAGAACTTGTTTACAAAATATTGAGCTCAAAATATGTAAACCGTTTTTCTGYCCTGTCGACCAAGGCTGTGTTGWCAGCAGAAGCCATTAAAAAGGTTAAAGTTCGTATTTTGTGTTTAAAAATACACATGCATACTTGCCGCAGTAGTGTTAGTAGGATGAACTCGAAATTTCTTCATACTGCATTGAGCGTTTAAAATTTTCTATTTCATTCAGTCAAAGTGTGTGTATTTGTAAACATCACGTTCACTCACACCAGTCCAAGGGCGGATCCAGGGGGAGGGTCGGGGGGGTCGCGACCCCCCTGTCATTCCTGAGGTCAAACGGGCTTCTTGTGGTAAAAATGCGACTGGGATTCCTTTGCCCACAAAATTTACCCCTGAGAYCCCCCCTTCAAAAAACCCTGGATCCGCCCTTGCAGTCTCTTGTCCCTCCACCCATTCTATATTTATACATACTGTCAGTCACTTATCAATGSTCCCTAAAATAGCCGGGTACATACGTACTTACCGGCAATTGAGTATATTGACTATAGCTCAGTCCAGAATGTTTTGTGTTAAAAGCTGTCATTCGTACATTCCATCGMCGGTCAGCTATATATATGTTGAGTGATACTGTACAAGATGGCACTGCACTGCAATCCCGAGGGGAAGACTCCTATAATATATAGAATTGCRGGGATGTTCGTCGTAGCTTTTAGGGTTCCAGATCTTCAATTTGGTACCTCTAAGGGTTTCGCAAACCTAAACGGACCCCCAAAGAGCAATTCAGTACCTCTTARGGTGTTTTTTGAGGAAAAAGATACCTTTGATTATATGATGACGCTCAGATGAATGCCAGCTGCAATTTAGGATATTTATTTTCAGTWTATTATCTGACAGATTAGGAGTCATTTTCAAAGTTTCCGACGAGCATCCCGCCCTTCTATATATATGACACCCCCCCCTCCCCCCCCCTTCCGGGGGACTGCAATAACTTGGATGAACACCATAAACTTAAAACGTTGTTATTTTTCTAAAAGATGATTCCTGAAATGTTTTATATTTTGTAAAAGCTAAGAAATACGAGCAAATTTTAATTCAAGAACACTTTAGCGCAACACTGAAGTCTCCAATACCAAAGAATTAGGTAATGTATCTTGATAAAGAACAGTTTTAAAATTTATTCAAGCTAAAGCTCTTTTTCTATAACCTTAAAACGTCGAATTCTGTTACATGAATCGATCTGTCGAAGAAGCAATAGGTTTCTTTATTTGACTTTTTAAGAAGATTTTTCGATGCATTCAAAATTTTTGGAGATTTTGATCACGTAATCATCGGAACAAAATGGCTGCTTTCAGGTGACCAAGTGAAATGAAAAATCAGCTATTGTTTTGGATAGTACTGATCAAACTGTTGTGTTGGAGTCCTTTGAAACACAGATCAAAGTAAATGAGAACCATCCTTTGTTGACAAACTACAAAGATTTCTATAGAACCCTTGCAGCACAGAATCCAACTCAATAGGCCCTTTGCAGTTAACAATCACGTGTCTGTACTGGTGAGAAAAAGTTTTTTTTTTTAAAATTGGTGATTCTTTTTAGCTACTTGTAAAGAACTGAATGAAACGATGTGTAACCAGTGTGTTACGAAATGCAGTTTTATTATGATCTCTCGAAACAGGTTGTAGAAAAGTTGTTTGCTCACCAGTATATTTAACCCATGGGAATCAAGATGTTCATTCATTTGCTCTCAGTGAATTAATCAGCACGTGATTACTGGGCTGCAAAGGGCCTATTTGAAGGACTCACGAGATTGAAGTTCTTTTGTCCTCCAAAATGAGCTGCTTTGACGTCACATGCAAGGGGTCTATAAAGACAGTACAAGGACGATTATATTAGAAAGTTATTCTTTAATAAAGAATTACTTTACATTATATTTAAATATTGCTCCAAAAGATACCGCTGTTCGTCCTGATATGTGCTAATATCTAACAGTTAGAAGAACATCTACGGTCTTTCTCACTTGAATTAAAACAGTAATGATAAAAGGGTAAATTTTAAAATGTAAAAAGATGAAAAAACTTATTGACGTTTTTAGTAGACCCTAATGGACTATTCTCAAAGGTATCATGGATGCGATGCTAACATGGAAATATAAAAGAAAACCTGATTTTTTTTGTATTCCTATGCTAACCTTGCACCCATGACAGTTTGAGAATGGCCCATTACATTGTCTTCTTTTGTGTCTATTTGGCTATTACATGTTGACTAGTAATTCTTATTCTTCACGGTTTAAAAGCCTTCATTCTAATGTTTGAAAAGGGTTATAGAAGTTCTTATTCTTTATTCTTAATACAGTAACATTCCCTCATTTGACTTTGCTTTTACATAATTTGGATAGAAGAAATCATTCAATTTCTTTATCCATTTGAAGTAACTTTTGTTGGATTCCTTCTTTGCTGTTCTTGAAGCCATAAAAAGCGTAGATTAAACTACCTAGGATATAAGACAATAAAGTAAAATTTCCAGTTGCAGAGCATTGAATTTAACTATATTTACAATTTAAAATATATTCAGGACCGACCCTCATCAAAAGTATCGTGGATACAAGGCTGCTGGGGTGCCAATGGGGGTATACCCGATTGTTAGTTAAATACTAATTTTTCAGACAAATGCCAGTTAACTGTTTACTACTAAGGACTGCGTTCATAATGTATGGCAGAAATGTCCAGAATAATTCTTAACACCACCCTTAAAGTCATGCAAAAAAAAATACGACCTTCCCCCAAGCAAGGCTTGTAGCTTCTTCCAGAAATTGTGCATCCCCCCTATTGTTCCCCTTTTTGCTACTGAAATTTTCTCGATCCCCCCTCAATTTCACCTGCCCCCCCCTCTGCCATACATTATGAACGCAGCCTAATTGTAGGTCATTTTTCAGTTAACTTCTGTTGTATTGCCCGATTGTCACTGTTAGCTACCAACCCCATTTTCCAACATGGAAAAACAAAAGAAATCACACTTTTTTTCGATGCGTTTTGTGGCATTCCTTTTGTATTTCTATGTTAGCCTCACATTCAAGACAATTTTAAAAACGGTTCATTATACTTTTAGAGCACGATATACTTCTGTACAAAGATTCAAAGTTAAAACAACAACATTTAGCAGCTACTTGATGGGTATTCAACATTTYTTGTGTAATTCAACCAGGGATGTCGAACTTTCGATACCGTATATTGTCAAGACCCGGCGTATATTTTTACTCTGTACAATTGTATACAGTCTATTGAAAAAACGTTGTCACCGTCTCAAGCCTTTCTATACGCGACTTGACCAAAAGCAAATATGAATAAAAATCACTGAAGTGGTTAAATATTCGTTCTGAATTAATTATTCCCACTAGTAATAAGACGATAATGTTGAGCACAACAATCCATTAAATGCATGTCTTTGGTTTAGCGAAAGGAAAACAAAGTAGTTATGATTCAATTCCCAATTTAGAAAATATTTTGATGCTTAAAAGCMATGAAAAAAATGAAACGTCTCCGTCAACAATGCCCGCTCGCCAGCGAAGGAGTGTTTTTTTAAACCCTAGGCATAGCTAATYAGATTGTAAAATTATGCAGTCAAGTGTTTCATTCCTTCTACCCGTAGTCTCTCTGTCCAGACGCGTAGGCTTGAGATGGTTGACGACAACACTTTTTGAATTGACTGTATATAACGCACGTATTTCCATAGTGTGTTCATTGTTAAATTATTTCTCCCCCCTACCACCCCTCCCCCCAYTTTCTCAATCGGATGTTACACTGGTCATCCTGACAACTTTTTTCTTACTTACCTATAATCATCCACACTCCAAACCTTACGTAAGTCCAATAATTCAAATTCACAATCAATAAGAAGTTAATGACCAGCGTCATTATGGGAAGAGCAGGGACCATGGGCACCATGAATGGAAACGTGGCTGAGTTCCTGGGCAACTGGTACAGAAATACTATGACTGATATAATAATAGCTCCACTGATACAAGTCACTAAAATAGCCCATCCCTTCAGTAACCTTATCTGATTGTGTGCAAAACTGACCATGATGCAGAAGATAATCAGACCCGCTGAAAGTRCAAATATGGCTACGCTAGCATAGAAACTAGATCTCTCAGTTGGTTCACTCTTGTTCTCGGGTTCATTAGGTGATGCCTCTTYGTTAGTGCTATCAGAAGTGGTCAGTTGTGTGTATTCTGCTCCATATTTCCTGGTTTCATCTTTCTTATCTTTGCACCACAAAGCCTTTAGCCAGACTTTCACCCTATTACTCCCTTCTTCTTCTTCTTTTTCTTCTTCTTCTTTAATTATTATAGGATCATCATCGTAAACACTCTCTATGCCACACTGAAACCTCGTCAATAACACACCGATAACTACTAAAGTGTATGCAGTCAGTGTTCCAATGGAAAGCATTTCGATCAACTGTTCCAAATTTAGTATGACGGCAAGTGTTCCAGAGATGGTGGTAGAACATAGGAGAGCACGAAGAGGGACGTGGGTCTTACTGTTGATGCTGTCTAACCATTTGAATAATAATCCATCTGAAGCAATGGCGTGAATGAGTCGCGGTGCACCAAACGATACTGCGAGTAGGCATGTCAGCATCGAAGCGATGGCCCCAATGTCGATAATATACTTGGCTGCAATAAATCCTCTTTTGGCAAATGCTTCAGCGAGAGGAGAAAACTCGTCAAGTTGGTTATATGGCAGCATTAATGTCAGGACGRTAGATATTCCAAAATAAGACAAGAAACTAACACCAATTGTGACCAGAATTCCTCTTGGAAGTACTATTTTTGGATTGATAGTCTCTTCTGCCGCTGTTCCGATCACATCGAAGCCTGCGAAAGCATAAAAAGAACTGCCAGCTGCCGTGATGACACCCTGAAATCCATAAGGAGCAAATTTTTCCCATGAGGACCAGTTACTGGTATCTGCATAGTATGATCCAACGCATAAAGCAAATGTTATAACTAGAAGGTTGATACCTGTAACCGTATTGTTAAAAACGGAACTGTGCTTGACTCCAGATCCAATAATAATGGACATTAATATCAAAATAAATAGGGCCAGGAAGTCAGGAAATTTCGCAAGTGCAGGGCTTTCCCACCAGCTTAATTTGTCGAGGAAATGTTCGTARATRTATCCTCCAGATAAAGAGTTGATGTACTCACTACACGCTCTGCCAAGTGCTGATATTCCAATGATATACTCAAGAATCATGTTCCAGCCAGCAATAAAAGCCCAAACTTCCCCCAGAGATAGATATGTATACGTGTATGCTGATCCTGATTTTGGAGCTCGACATGCAAACTCTGAGTAACATAACCCAGACAACAGTGAAGAGAGTGCTGCCAGAGAAAACGATAACACGATTGATGGCCCAGCCATATCCCGCGCAAGTTTACCTATAAGAATGTAAACCGTGATACCAATGGTYGAGGCTATTCCAAGTGCAGATATGTCCAACGTATTCAGACATCGAACGTAGATGTTGGGCTCTTCTTTCTTTGAGGAAACATATTTTCGTTTCCTTGTTAAGTTTTTAAAAACGGTAGCCATTTTTTAAATATTTGCTTATATTGATGGTTTGACTAATCGGAAATCGAGTGTGTATGTTCAATGATCTGTTCTTTGATACCTGTAAGCGTTCTTTCGCTCAGAGAGATAGATGTCGCTTGGCACGATTATATTGAATATCCACCTTTCTGTTGCAAAGTACCTGCTTAGAATTCAATGTTTTTAAAAAAAAAGTCATTTATCAAGATGTATGTTAATTTTCAATTAAAAAGACAATAGGCTATGTATTATAATATTATTATGAATCCGATGAAGAATTAAATAAAGAATCCAAAAGATTAATGTAAGATCTTTCATATATGGTTTTCAACAGAGATTGGTGAACATCCATCAATAAACCAGGATTAAAGTTTTGTATATATTTTACATTGATCTATGAGGAAACGGCTATGCTAAGAGCTGCTGTTTTGACATTGTTGTGATGTAGGAAGGTGTGTTGGTTACCGTGGTGTCCATGTCGTAGAAAGTGTAAAATCGTTAAAACAAAGAAAAGAAGTAAACAGATAGCAAAGTATTCATCGTATTTCGTCTTACAAAACCTTCAAAAATTTCCCTGTTGTCCAATAGTTCTATCTTTCGCCGTTCACGTAGTTTGCGTGTTGATATAATCATTATTAGCGTTGTCTGCATAGGTATGAGTCACTCAGCCGAACCACGTGCTCTGCGTGGCATGTATGCTCTGTCTCGCAACGTTTTTGATCGCGTGACAAAACTGCTATATATTGGTGTATTAAACAAACTAWTTTTACTAGAAAATAAAATCTATTATTTTGGAGCAGATAGTAATAAAAGTGTTGTCTAGATATACCATGAAGCCAATATAGGCCTTCTGAGTGTAGGACAGACATTACATCCACTTACACTTAGCTGTTAAAAGCTTTTCACTCAAACGGCCACCGGTTGGCTCAGTTGGCTGAACTATGGACTGTTGTGTGGGAGGTCGTAGGTTTAAGCTGAGSCGGACCAACACTCAGAGTCTTAAAATATCTGAGCAGAAAGYGCTTCCTTTGAAATTACATCTATAAATGGTTAGACTTTCAAGCATCTCGGGACTAAAATAACAAGGCTGTGGGTTCGAGTTCTAATCAGGGCATATGTTTTGTCGTTATATATTGCATAGAGAATAAAGTAAAAAGAGAAAGTTTGTGGTCTGAGTAGGAATTATTGTTGGTAAAGTATTGCGAGTCGTCTTAGGCTTTTCTCTTTCAGAGTCGACTTATCAAATTTTAGGGTTAGGGAAGCCCATGTCTTCTAATCTAACACCTATTATCTTRGGATCGAAATTGAAGTATAATGAGTGGATTCTTTAATTTCAGCATATTACAACAGACAGCAGAAAAATATTTAAATAAATAAATATGTAAAAGCTAGGGTCAATTCATGAATAATAATAATTAAAAAACTACACTGTGCTACACAGCTTGGTCCATACAAAGGTCAGTCGGCAAAGTATAAGCCTTAAACTCCAGAATCAGGAGTCTTTATTGATTTCGCAGTTTCATTATTTATCAAAACCGATATTGAGCTTCAAATTGCCAGACCAAATCACAGGAAAGGATGATAATAACCTTTTGAACCACAAATTGTTGACTTCTCAGCAAGTGGTAATATTGGTCGTTTGATCAGGACGTCAGCCACAGGCGACGTGAAAGGTAGAGAATTGGCCCTAAAACTGAGCCCCTAGGTACACCACGTTCAGACCAAGAGGTTCGAATTTTCCGTTTGTACAAAATGCGTGCAATATACGTTTTTGTATTTAAAAATACAACTTGAARCGCTTTTAAATACAATTCCATAATACTAAGGGAAGAGCTTGCGAGACGGCACTTCACTCTGCATTGATTGACCAAAGTTGGTGAATTATAACGTGATCTTCTTCTTTAGCCAAAGTCCGTTTCAACCAAAACCATCCGTGCATAAGAAGAAGCGAATATTAATTTATGAGTTTGAAATTACGAATTACTCGCTTTGTATTTAACTTGGAAACAATSTGTGAAAATGTTCTGCAAGAGAAATTATTGGTCTACAGGTTTACTTGGGTTTAGAGCAAAGAAAAGCTAACGTGCATGCATAAAATGTGATGCCCTGAGTCTTCAGCTTTTCAGAAAATTGCTAAAAATGATAGAATATTATCCAAGATTAGGCATTATATTGATTTAGACACTCTGAGGAAAATCTATTTTTCCTTGATCTATCCTTTATATCTGCAATATGGAGCTATCGTATGGGGAAATACGTATAAGTGTTATGGGACGACTACTCTCGGTACGAGCTCCGAGATATTCATTCTACTCTCTGTTCTTTGTGTTGAACTAATTACATGAGCTCTATCTATAATAATTCTATGACAGGTGTCAGTCTCTAATCAATGTAATAATATCGTTGAATCATGATTGGCTAAAAGAAATAGTAAATTCCTGAGTGTGATATCTTATTAAAGAGTAATAGGAGTCAGGAAATCTTGGAATTAAACATAGCTTAAACTAAAGTTAATATATGAATATATTGTAAATGTATAGAAAAGGCTACGAGGAATATTTCTATCATAAGATTCAAAAAGAATAGTGCTAAAATAACTGAGCAAAGGGGTAAAAAGTGTGTAGGGCGTAACCAGAGATACAAATGCTAATGGGAGGAGCTAAGAGGTTTACTTGTGAATTCAATGCATACCATTATCTGAACTTGTGCGTGATGGTAGCCTTACTGAAATCTTATATCGATATTTTTATATAGCTAATTRATCGTTCTTTATCTTGTTTTCATACGATAAGTAATAGTAATTAGAAAACTGATTTCTAGTTTAGTTAGTCTGTAAAAATAATCCTTTTCTCTCTCATAACACATCTAAGACACATCTAAAACCATTAAATGTATGAAATAATAAARCTCTAAGACTATGACATTTTCTCACTTCACAATCACATGCACCAACTTTATATAAAAGCCTAGGAATTCTTCAATTTCATGAYATTATTTTTATTCAATAGCTAAATAGATGTATGATTGTTGTAAAAATTTCAGCTAATAAGCCACGGATCGAGCTAAAACTTTATACAGCCACCAACTGAAATGYAATAAACAATATGTCAAAGTTTTGTCAATTATATTTATAAAAAACAAACCTTACTTTAGTATCTAAGCAAAATAACCCCATACATTTACAGTAAATGATATACACAAGAACATCGAATTTTTATTCTTAAAAAATCTCCACCGAAATTAGGGAGCAAGGGCGGGAAAAAAACCAAATAGCGTTTAGCGTGTGGTTGCCAGAGGCTAGCGATAGCGAATATCGTAATGCAAACGATTCTTGGCGAATTTAAGGTCAAGCTAGCGTGATCACATGGATAGCGTGCGATCGGGTTGACCCATTAGCAATAAATAGCGTTGATCGATATCGCGGTAATTACCGATCAAATAGCTCGGCGCTGCTGATGACCAAAGATCATGCTAGCGTAACCACCAGTATAGCGTRTGATTGTAATAGCGTGTGATTAGCGAATATAGGCGGCTAGCATGCAGTCAACAAACAGCGGTTATCGTAGACTATTCGCTGCTACACAGATCGAGTCTAACTTTGCCTAAATTTCATTTAACCACATAACAAATAACATTTATTCGCCAAATGCGAAGTAAATATCGAGGAATATTTACTGAGACGCGAGTGAATATAATACATAATGGAGAGAGAGTTTCCCCCTCCCATTTTCCCATTCTCATCCCAATCTAGAGCCTTAACGTACTAACAAATCACTTATGATTGTAAACTGCACGGCTGCTAATAGCGCCTTAATATGCAGCCAGTAAAGTCCTTCACTGAGCACAGATGTAAAGCGCATTGAGCCATCAAGATAAGATTTGGGAAATCTCCGACTTACAGAAAACGTGCTTGTGCGGAGATATTTTTGACGTTGACCATGCGATGATTTGCAGCAGGGGTGGTTTTGTGATACGACGCCACAACGAGCTTCGAGATCTGGAAGCTGAACTGCTGAGCACTGTATGTAGTGATGTTGAGGTGGAGCTGGTTCTTCAGCAGATAACCGGAGAGACTATGAACAGGGGWGCGAATAGAGCCCCCGACACCCGTCTCGACATCCACGCCGAAGGTTTCTGGGTGCAGCAAAAAGCTGCATTCTTTGATGTCCGGGTATGCCACCCAAATGCAGACTCCTACCGTGAGCAGACTCCCGAGCAAGTGTATAGGCAACATGAGAGTGAAAAGAAACGCCAATATGCCAACAGGGTCATGCAGGTGGAACAAGGAACGTTTATGCCGTTAGTGAATGAATTGAATAAATGAATTAACTTTATTTATCCACGGTAAACGACTCAGTTTCACTGCCTTTCAGGCGTGCCGTGCAGTATTTAGTACAACAGGTGGAATGGGCACAGAATGCAAGATTTTCCACAAACGCCTAGTTGAGCTTTTATTGATTAAAAAGGGAGAGAGCTATGCAAG